>PVKP010030002.1:0-21080 GCA_004027715.1 Plecturocebus donacophilus | reverse complement strand
GATTTACTTCCAATTATGTGGTCACTTTTAAAATAGGTGTAATGTGATACTGAGAAAAATCTATGTTTTGTGGATTTGGGGTGGAGAGTTCTGTAAATATTTGTTAAGTTTACTTGTTCCAGGTCTGAGTTCAAGTCCTGGATATCCTTGTTAATTTTCTATCTCGTTGATCTGTCTAATATTGACGGTGTAATGTTAAAGTCTCCTACTATTATTGTGTGGGAGTCTAAGTCTCTTTGTAAGTCATTAAGAACTTGCCTTATGTGACTCATAAAACTTTAAGTCCTATTAAGGTAGATAGATCTTCAATAGATCTACTCTTTTTTTTTTTTTTTTTTTTGCAATTTTATAATGATGTACCAAGTACACACAATTAAAAAAAGTAAACCAAACTTTTATATTATGATATGACCCCAAATCATCAATAATACATCATTTTGATGCTGGTAGAATCTTCTTCTGACATCAATTCTATTAGTATAATTATAATGCCAATTTAAAAAATTTAGTGGGTCTCTTCATTTTAGTTTAGAGCTTGATTGGGTACATTCAGGAAAACATCCATGGCTTGCTACTCTCTCTTTACCTCCAGCACTATGCTTTTCCCCGCCAGCCCTCCCTCCACATCCTCTGACTCAGAGGCTATTTGGAGAGGACACCTGTTTTAAATGGATCCACAGGAAATACCTATGTTGCCTTTTCATAGTCTGACCCTGCATCTGGTTGGCTGAAATGTGATCATGATTAAAAAAAAAAAATGTTGACCACAAACTGATGCAACTTCAGTGTGACAACATTTACTGGAAGGCAGGAGGGAAGCCAGTTTATATTTATTTTCCTTCCATTAAGCCCTGGTAGTGCAGTGTTGGAAAAAAGTAAGTAAAAGGGCAAAACCAGTTTAACACCCAAAAGATTAGTAGTAAATTATACACACATGGGTTTTACATCCAAACTTAGAATGATTTTTTTAAGCCGAATGCAATCCTGTGGCAGAAAGCTATTTGACACTCCTTTGTTTATAGCTATTTATAAACCACTTGTCCGAAGTTCATATTCTAGCTGATGTTTTTATATTGGTATGACTTTAATCAATCTCTTGTGGAAACCCATTGAAAGCTGAATTTAGTTTCCTCGTGACTGACAGTCGTCTGTCAACACTGAAATCCTTATCGGTCCAAAATAATGGAAGTCACTCGCGGCTGCCTGCTCGGGTTTACAGCCCACGTTCACACGCCCACCCGATACCTCTGCACGGAGCACCTCCTCTTGGCCCACTGCCCCAGACCCCACTTCCCCCTGGAGTTCAGCGCGAATTTCCCGAACCCCCGTCGCACCCAGAGGTCACACCCACTCCTAGGACGCCTAGCGGGAGCCCCCTGGCCGGGTGTCCCGGGACCCTGCGAACGCAGAAGCCTAAAGACGAAGGTGACGAAAGAGATGACGCCACGCCGCCTGCCAGGCCGCGGCCGGCCGTGGGGAGCGTCCGCAAACCGCACCCCGGCCGTACGGGTCGTCCGCGTACTCGCGGCTGCGCCGGTCCCCGGGGGCGCGCGCCCAGCCCCCGCCCCCGCCCCGCCCCGCGCCCGCGCCCGCGCCCGGGTTCCCACGGCGTCCGCCCCCGCGCGCCCGGCGCCTCCCGCCCGCCCTCGTCGCCGCCCAGCCCGCCCAGGCCTCTCGCGAACATGGCGCTTGTCCCCTGCCAGGTGCTGCGGGTGGCAATCCTGCTGTCCTACTGCTCTATCCTGTGCAACTACAAGGCCATCGAAATGCCCTCGCACCAGACCTACGGAGGGAGCTGGAAATTCCTGACGTTCATTGATCTGGTAAGGCCGTCCCCTCCCCCTGCCCGCCCCGCATCCCGCGCCTGTGTGTGTTTGTGGGTGCGCCAGCACCTGCGCGCGTGCGCGCCTCCGGCATCCATCCGTGTCCTCGCCTTTACCCCAGTTATTACGTGTGAAGGCCTGGCTGCCCCCGCAGCAGCACCTTCTGAACCACCCACCTTTACCTGGTAGCTGGGGGACGAATGGAGGTGGGGCGCAGCCAGGTGGTGGGCTGTTTGGAGGGAGACACAACATTGCTTGTAAGAGGTGACGCGGGAAGAATCTTCAACTAACAAAAGCATCGGACCTGATCATGACTGGCCTGAGACCCATTCGCCCTCAAGGTGCTTTCCAGAGCACCCACCGTGGGATGAAACTTGCTGCAACTGAAGGAAATTGGGTATTGTCTAGTGATTTGGAAGTTCACCTTAAAGAACCAAATCCTTCTCATAAGAGAGAGAAAGCACCTAATAAAGTTGTCTTTGCATCTGTTCTTTTTTTTTTTTTTTTTTTTTTGGCCCATTGTCAATAATTTATTTCCAACCTTTACCGTGTAAATATTAGGAGACAGAGATGTTCAAAGTGCATTTCCAAAGTGACCATACACTCTTCTCTGTCTTCCCATGTACAAGTTTACAGTAGTTTGCATAAGCAGCTCCTCTGTTGGCACAATATGACAATCTTGACAGGTGCAGATTATTATTAGTATCATCATTTTGAAAGTTTTTCTATTTCTGGGACTAAAAGGCCCTCTCCAACTCCCCTGGAGAATCAGAACATGGGCATAAGGCCCAATAATGAACTCATGGATGGACCTAGGAATTTCAGGGTAAAGGTGACTAAGATACACACTAACAGATTATCAGGAAGAGGGCTAGAACAAAAGCAATGAAGTTCTAAAGCACTCAGAGAAATTGTAGAACCAATTCCTGGGACTCCCAGAACTGTTTGTCCAAAACTATACGCTAGGTTGGCTACACCAGCAAGATTATAATCTCTTTTGTTGACCCTCCATTCTGATGAAGAGAACCTGATACATGTTTTGAGAATTTCCAAAGGCTTAGGATGCCTCAAAGAAATGCAGTCAGAGGCTTTTGGTTTAAAAATAACACCTTATATTTGCATTGTATTAGATACTTTTAGAGTGGAATTTCAATTCTTTTGCCCAGCAGTCTCCAAACTGTGCGCGTGCCCTTAGTCCCACAAGACTTCACAGGGCATAGAATGTTGCAAGGGTTTCAATTTTCAGATCCTCATCTTCCAACTCTTCTTGAAACTAATCTCCCTATGAACACGCGTGATGCCTGCCAGTTCTCTTTTCATTCTCCTCATTCATCCAAGTGAGGAGCACATGACAAGGCTCTGAGGTGTGTTTTTCTGTCTGCTCCTTTTAGTATCCAGAAGATAGATGGCTGTCACCAGCACTGTCTTCATATTTGATTGAACAACAATGTTGGAACAACATTGTCTTTACAGAAAGCCTTATTGGATTGATTGGCTTGTCAATGAGGATTGGCTTTGTCAATTATGTTATGTAGCAGACATTTTCCATACATTGAATGAGCTAAATCTGCAGCCCTGAGGTTCTAATACATATGTATATGAAGCAAGTATATCACCCACAGAGTGCTAGAAAGCATGTCCTTTTTTCAAGTGTTTACACTTAACTATGTTAAGGATGTTGAGATGTTATTTTAAAATATGTGCATAGATTTTCAGAATTATTTGAGGGGCTATGTGAGCAAAACTCCTTTTGGGACACTGTCTCATTGCATTCCTAAGTCAGATCTTACTTAGAGCTGGCCCATTTGAATGTTGCTAAGAAGCAGTGCTGGGCCAAAATACAAAATACAGGGATGCTATCAGAGCCATAGGTACTAGAAGCCCTCAGTACCACTCTTGCAGTAGATGCTGTGTTGTGGGAGCAAGGGGAGGGGTCAGCAGGTGAACAGAGGTAGAAATTGAGGGTGTTGGTTAACTCGAGAGACGCCGGCTTCTCATAATTGGCACTGCTTAGTGTGCATTAAAAAACAAGGCTCAGAAGAAACGATATACCTCTCATAACCTTTGTGTGACGTGAAACCATACTAGCGTCAGCTTGATAGGCTGCCATACAATTTATCTTTTAGCATTCAATGATTGGACTTGCTTGTTTTAAATGCTAATCACTGTAAAGGACTTTTTTCTATCCCAGAAGTCACACAGTAGATTCAAATGTGAAACATTTACTTTGCTTCATGTTTAGTTTCAGATTGCACAGGACCTTTAGCCAGCCAGTTTAATATTCTACTCTGTGGCTCCTGATTGAAATACAATAATTATCTTTAACCAAGAGTTTCTGTGAGAAAGTATGTCTGAGATATATTTCATAAAAACATTCATGCAAAAGTGTTATTCTTATTGTTTGAGATTTGGAATCTTTAGAGCTTAAGCATTGTACAGCTGTTAAAACAACCATCCTGTCAATCCTCCGTAATGGTGTGAAAAGATTAGGCTACTATAATTTAGCCATTTTACTTTTCACTTTTAATGTTAAAAAGACCATAAACTTTATTACTTAGTGCCTTGTACAATATTAATGGGTCTAAGTTTATTGGAACAATTTTGCAAGAGGGTTTAGCTTTTTAAAAATTTAATGAGAAGGCCTTTTTTTTCCCAACTTGGAATGCAGGAGTCGTTTATCCTGATGGCCACAGTTGGATTCCACGTTCCATGGCATCAGTTTCCCAGGATGTGAGTCAGGAATCTCAGGCTACATGTATCCAGGAGCAGATGGTTATATGGCAGTGGCCATTCTGGCTGTATTCATATCTCTCTTTGGGTATGAGGATCATTCCAACGGATTCAGAGCTCATGGTCAAAAACTGAAATGCACATTATTGCTACCAATAATCTTATATTATTATTTTCCAATGGTTTCTTTTACTAGTATTGAGAAACTGTAAAAGAACTAGGTGTTTTTGGAAAATTGAAGTTAGTAAATGGAAAAAGAACACTATCTTGGTGTAGTAGGCAGAATACTGGGCCTCCAAAGATGTTTACATCCTCATGCCAGGAACCCATGAATACATTAGGTTACATGGCAAAGAGAAATTAAGGTTGCAGATGGAATTAAGGTTGCAAATCAACTGACCTTAAAATAGGAAAATTATCCTGGGTTATCCCATTGGGCCCAATGTAATTACAAGGGACCATAATAGGAATAGGGAAACAGAAGACAAGAGACCACTGGAGGAAGACGTGACTGGAAGAAAGTCACAGAGAGATGCAACAACGCTGGCCTTGAAGATGGAGGATGGAGCCAGGAGCTCCACATCTCACATCTCAGGGTGTGAGAGGTGTCTAGAAGCTGGAGAGGACAAGAAAATGGCTTTCCTCCTAGAGTTTCCAGGAACACATACCTGTTGACAGTTGATTTTAGCCTAGTTTGGACTTCTGACCTCCAGAATTGTAAAATAATACATTTGTGTCGTTTAAGCCATTCGATTGATAGTAATTGGTTACCACAGTAATAGAAGACCAGTATACTTGGCTTTAAAGCCTCTGACTTAGAAAAAAACAACTCTTTTTGTACTTACATGAAATAAATGCAATGACTCCGCTAGTCCTTTATGTATAGTAGATAACTGGTTAATTTTAGCTTTAAAAAAAATGCAGGTTTTTTCCTACTTCATCCATGAAATTATGTGGAGGAGACATACATATGTCTAACAGTGGGCAATGTGAGAATCTATAAAGACTGGAAAACATTGGAAAAACTAGGTCTTTACTGTGAAGCATTTCAGAGACTATCATTATGCAGCATGTCAGGCCAGGAGAAGGAATATGCTTAACTGGAAATAAGCTGGAAAGAAAGAAAATTTAAACTAGCTATTGCCCAAATATTAACATTGTCTTAGTCAAATGATGAATTTTCTTCAAGTGATGTGGATTCATTGACTCATTCACTAGCAAAATGATTATGCTTCATGTTACATCATAATTGCCTCCAAAGATAATAAAGAAGAATCAAGATAAAACCAGCATAAATAAATGAAAAGAAAAAGGCAAATGTATTTTAAGGTCTTGGTGGTTGAGTATAATAGGTGTTTAGTAAATGTTTAAATAAATAGAAGCTTTCTCTTCCCAGATTTTCATTGAGTGTTCTTTTCTTGTCCTGTCTCCTCCCAAAATGTTCAAAATGATAGGAATTTAAAAATATATCAACCAGAACATTATTCAGATGCATGTTGTAGAGTATCTAACAGATGAGTCAGAATCAACTTCTTAGAAAACCATGAACTGCATTTTTTAGAAAACATAAAATATTGATGATGGATTTAAGGCATCTTAATTTTTAAAGATTGAAACAGATCTGGCAGTTCCATTGACTCTAGTTAGTAGTACTGGCCATTTTGAGTCATCATCTCTTAGGACCATATCAGACCCATTATTTCTCCTGGACTGGCTTTTCATTCATGTCATGGCAGAATAATGTTCAGGCCCTGCCTACTCAAAGTGGGCGGACGACCAACAGGATCAGCTTTGCTGGGAGCCTGTTAGAAATGTGGCATTTCCAGCTCCACCCCAGAGCTTCTGATTCAGAGTCTGCATTTTAATAAGATCATCAGGTGATTTCTATGCTCATTCAAAGTTGATAAATGCTGCTCTAAACCACATTGTTTTTGTTTTCTAATTTACATGGATTAATTATAGGACTCTGTAGAGCAGTCTTAATATACTAATTCTGCCTATTTGTTGGTCTTTTTGTTTTGTTTTGTTTTGTTCTGAGACACAGTTTCACTCTGGAGTGCAGTGGCGTGATCTTGGCTCACTTCAACCTCTGCCTCCCATGTTCAAGAAATTCTCCTGCCTCAGCCTCCCAAGTAGCTGGGATTACAGCTGCCACCACACCTGGCTAATTTTTGTATTTGTACTAGAGACGGGGTTTTACTGTGTTGCCCAGGCTGGTGTCAAACTCCTGATCTCAGCCTCCCAAAGTGTTGGGATTACAGGAGTGAGCCACTATGCCTGGCCTGAATTCTGCCTATTTTCAAAACATATTACAGATTGGCTTTCACTGTGATATAACAAAAAAACATGTAAAAAATTGTAATTAGAAAATAAAAGAAAGAGAAAGACATGTTTCAGGTGCCAGAGATGGGTTAGTTATTGCATTGAGAAACAAATTTGAATAATCTTGAGGGCAACTAGGGTGAAAAACAATACACATTTGATTGCATTGTCCCTATGTTGGAATAAAGGAAGTATAACAATTTATCGGGAAAAATACAGTTCTTCCCAGGTACTGACTTTCCAAGGTAATTTATCACTCAGATATTTATTTAAAGAACATTAAGGGTGGGTATCATGGATCATACCTGTAATCCCAGCACCGTGGGAGGCCATGGCAAGAGGCTTGCTTAAGCCCAGGAGTTTGAGACTAGCCTGGGCAACATAGCAAGACTCCCACTACAAAAAATTAGTTGAGGGTGGTGGCATGTGCCTATAGTCCCAGCTCTGCGGGGGGGCTGGAGCAGGAGGATGACTTGAGCCCAGGAGTTTGAGTTTTCAGTGAGCTATGATAGTGCCTCTGCACTCCAGCCTGGGTAGCAGAGTCAGATCCTGTCCGTAAATATAAATAAAAAAGAACATTGGTTAGTATAGTGGATAATGCCTTTCATTGCTTTTTAGCATAATATATAGAAATATTCTTAGGGTTAATGTTTCTTATTTGATGGTTTTATGAAGGCCAAAGGCATGGTCTTATATTTTTGGCTAGGGTGAAGGCATTTTTGTAAAGTTTAAGGTAATATAATCTAGGTACTTTATTTGTTATCTAAATCTGTATTGCAAAAGAATTTCAGAAAACCAGAGAGAGAGAGCAGGATAAATAAAGTCTCAGATGTGAAAAAGCTTGGGGTGCTCAAAGAACAGGAAATGATCAAATGTACCTGGAGGATACCATTTTTGCTTTTAGACATGCTGAGAATTTTTGACATTTAAAAAATGTTAAAGAGGGAAAACAAGCTGCATAAGTATACTACATTTTGCATTTGAGTTAGTCTTACATTTATTTACATGCTTATCATAAAATATATTCTTGACTCTATTTCATGACTTAATTTAAAATAGGAAATAAAATATTTTGAGAAGAGATTCTGCATGTCATTATGTAACTGTGGTACCTAGTTTTGCCAGTCAAAACCACACAGTGCCACATGAAGGCCAGTAGTTTATTGAGTAATCAGGGAACAAAATTAGGTGGGCTTTTTCTGTGTTTTGTTTCCTTGGGGTTTTGGATATTATACAGAGAATGTGAAATTGCAAATTTTTTCTTCAGGAGGATCAGACTTGACCCTAAAATATGCATATAAACTTGAAGGATCAAATAATATTTTTTTCCTAACCTGGAGGAAGAATTGTGAGAATAATGCTTTGCCTAGAATCCTCTTCACCTTCTTTGCATGTTTCTTTTGGATCAGACATAAAATAGGGGCCTGGTTTTGTTAGAGTGGGGGAAATAGTTGATGATATAGTCACCCATTCCCTCTTAGTTGCAAATGGTATTGAAATTACAGAAAGTCATCTGACCATAGTTGAGGTCACTTCTTTTCCCATTCCTGCCATTCCCCCATGTCTGGTATAACATTTAGCAAAATTGTTAACTGCTCTTGAGGGTTTTCATTTGTTTCTCTGTGTTCCTCTGAAATGTCACATGTTTCTGTGGAAGCGTGAACAATAGTACAATTTTCCACATTGAATCAGATGTTCATGTGATCCAAGCATGCTTGGAAAAATCTTACTGCTTAGGATTCCATACAACATAGCTCTCTTCTGCAGTCTGTAGCTAGACAGTTAAAGGGCCCATGTCTCACCTGCAGGATAGCCCTTCTGAGTGCAATGATAGCAGAGCTCTCTGAAAGTGAGACACCCCTTGATCAGATCCGTTGTGGAATTGAACAAGATATGAGACTGAAGCATGGAATTCTGAAAAGTCAGACAATGCACTAGCCCATTCACATTGACTTATATTTAGTTCTGTCAGGCTTTTGAAATTAATTAAAAATTTTAAAAATTAATTGCAAAAGTGATGTATACTTATTGTAGAAAATTTGTACAAATACAGGAAACCATAGAAATACAGGGAAGAAAATATAGTCCATCTTAATTCTCCCTAATTTTCCTTGCATCTTAGCATTTTAGTGCTTCAAGATGGTATTTATTTTGGAACTTTATGTACATACAGAAGCATACATAGAAAGTCAGATTACAGTGTATATATGTGTTTGTACATATGTAGTCAGATATCAAACAAATCATAATCTTTAAAACTTACTTTAAAATTACAGATATCATTCAGAGATACCAGTGTTAGTATTTTGATATTTGTCTTTTCAGTCATATATATACTTCTGTTAAAAAAACAAAACATTCAACATAAACATATGATTTTTATAAATTTTGTATCCATGTATCCATGTACACTAAAATTTATTCCTTTTTTTTTTTTTTTTTTTGAGGTGGAATCTCGTTCTGTTGTCCAGGATGGAGTGCAGTGGTGCTATCTTGGCTCACTGCAACCTCCATCTCCCAGGTTCAGGTGATTCTCCTGCGTCAGCCTCCCAAGCAGCTGGGACTACAGGTGCATGCCACCACTCCTGCTACATTTTGTTTTTTTTTTGTATTTTTAGTAGAGACGGGGTTTTGCCATTTTGCCCAGGCTGGACTCAAACTCCTGGGCTCAAGGGATCTACCCACCTTGGTAGATCTACCCACCTCCCAAAGTATTGAGATTATAGGCATGAGCCACCATGCCTGCCAATTTATTCTTTTTGATACACAGTTCTGTAAGTTTTGATAGATGCATAGAATGGTATACATACCACCACAGTCACCTAAAAGCATTCATTTGTCTTCCCTAGTTATTCTAGGACCCTCCCCTGAATCTTATCAATCATAGATTTGTTCTCCATTCATATACTTTTGTATTTCCTAGAAAAATATATAAAGCATACAGTATGTCTTTCAGTCTGGCTTTTCATTGAGCAGAAGGCAATTCAGATTTACCTATGTTGTTGTGTGTATCAGTAATTTATTCCATTTTACCAGTGAGTAGTGTTCCCTGGTATTGATGTACCAGTTTTATTTATCTGTTCACAAGTTGAAGTACATTAGAGGTTTTTTTCAGTTTGGGGTGATTATGAGAAAGGCTGCTATAAAGATTTGCATACAAGTTTTTGTATGAACGTCAGTTTTCATTTTTTACTGGGCATATGCCTAGGAGTGGGACTGCTTGGTCATACGGTAAGTATATGTTTTAGTGTATAAGAGGCCTCCACAGTTTTCTAGAGTGGTTGTGCCATGCTGCATTACTACCAGCCATGTGTGAGAGCTCCACAGAGGGGACTCACAGTGTATCCTTAGAGAGTGGTGTCGATTTTTCTTTTATTTCAGCTATACTAATAGGTGTGTAGCAGTATCTCATTGTGGTTTTGAGTTCCCCTCATGACTAAAGATGTTAAGTATCTTTTCCTATGCCCTTTAATAATATATTTATGTTCTTTGTGAATTTTACCCATTTAAAAAATACTGGGTTGTTTTATTATTATTAAGCTTTGAGAGGTTTTATGTATGCCAAATAAAAGCTCTTTGGCAAATATGTGATTTGCAAATGTTTTCTCCCTGTGTTTAGTTTATTTTGTTGGTAGTGTCTTTTACAGAGCAAAAGTTCATCATTTTGATGATACCAAATTTACCATTTTTATTCTTTTTATGGAACCTCCTAGAAATTTTATAGTTTTAGGTTTTATCTTTTTATCAATAATCCTTTTTTTTTTTTTTTGGGTACATGTTGTGTAATTTTCTCTGCACCATGTCCTGAAAAGATTGTCATGTTGCCATTGAATTACCATTGCACTTTTGACAGAAATCAATTGACTACATTTGCGTGTCCATTTCTGGATTCTGTTATGCTCCATTGATGTGTGTGTCTCTTCACAGGTACCACACTCTGTTGATTGCAGCTTTATAGTAAATCTTTAAAGTAGGTAGTGAGGATCGTCCAACTTAGTTCTTTCTCAAAATTTGTTTATGATATTCTAATCACTTTTCCTTCCTGTTTAAATTTAGGATAATCTTGTTAATACCTACAGATAATTGTACTTGGAGTTTTGAGTAGGATTTCATTGAATCTATAAAAGCAATTTGGGGAAAGTTGAATGTCTTAACAATATTTACTTTTCCAACCCATGAGGAACATGACGTAGCTCTTTATTTATTTAAATTTTTTATTTCTTTGATTGGTGTTTTGTAGTTTTCAGACATAGTTTGCGTATGTATTTTGTTAGGCTTATATCTGTTTTATTTTTGATTATTGTGAATGGTATTTTTAAAATTAATTTAATTTTTTAATTTTCTTCATCCATTTTATATTGCTATCACAGAATACCACAGACTGGGTAATTTATTAAGAAAAGAAGCTTATGTCTTACAGTTCTAGAGGCTTTGAAGTACAAAAGCAGGGTGCTGGTGTCTGGTGAGGGCCTTCATGTTGCACCATACCATGGCGGAAGGCATCACAAGGCAAGCGGAGCATATGAGAGAGCCAAACTAGCTTTTTTGACAGACCCACTCTTGTGATAACTAACTCCTTCCTATGATAATCTATTAATCTGTTAACATATTAATCCATTAATAGCAAAAGCCTCATGACTCAATCACCTCTTAAAATGCCCTACTTCTTAATACTGTTACATTGGGGATTAAGCTTCCACATGAGTTTTAGAGACAACAAACATTCAACGGCATCGACCCTTTTATATTTAATTGACATTTTAATTAAGATAATTGTAGATTCACTTTAGTTGTAAGAAATACAGAAAGATACTGTGTAGGCTTTACCCACTTTCTCCCAGTGGTTACATCTTGCAAAACTGTATTGCAATATCACAACCAAGATATTGATATTGAAACAGTAAAGATATAAAACCTTTCCATTATCACAGATACCTCATGTAGGCTTTTATGACCACACTACCTTCTCCTTTTGCCCCATCCCTAACCTCTGGTAGCCATTAATTTGTTCTTTCCATGATGTTTGTCATTTCAAGAATATTATGTATCCATAACCATACATATGTGATTTCTGGGGATTGCCATTAAAAAAAAATCAGAATAATTCCCTAGAGAGTCACCCAAAGTGTCACATGTACCAGTAGTTTGTTCCTTTTCATTGCTGGTAGTATTTGTTAGTATGGATACACCACAGTTTAGCCATTTATCCGTTAAGGGATATCTGGATTGTTTCCAGTTTTGGATTATTATAAATTAAGCTGCTGTGGACATATAGGCAGAGGTTTTTGTGTGAACTTACGTTTTTATTTCTCTGATATAAACATCCAAGAAGAAAAATTCTGTATTCTATGATAGTTGCAATTTTAGTTTTACAGGAAGCTACCAAGCAGTTGTCCAGAGTTGCTGTCCCATTTTATATCTCCACCAGAAATATGTGCCTGATAAAATTTAGCTTCATTCTTGCCAGTTATCTTATGTTGTCAATATTTTTAATTTTAGCCATTTTAATTGGTGTATAGTGATAGCTCATTGTGGTGGTTGTGGTGATGGTGGTTCTTTTTGTTGCTGTTGTTCTTCTTCCTCCTCCTTCCTCTCCCTCCTTTCCCTCCTCTCCTCTTTCTCTTCTTCTTCTTTTTTTTTTGTGTGTGTGACTGAATCTTACTCTGTCACTCAGGCTGGAGTGCAATGGCATCATCATCGCTCTCTGTAATCTCAAATTTCTGGGCTCAGTTGATCCTGCTGCCTCAGCCTCCTGAGGAGGAGCTGAGACAATAGACATGTGCCACCATGCTCAGATCTTTTAAAAAAAATTTTTTTTTTTTTTTTTTTTTTTTTTTTGTAATGACAGGGTTTTGCTGCCTTACCCAGGCTGGTCTCAAACTCTTTACTTCAAAAGATCCTCCTCTCATTTCAGTCACCCAAAGTGCTAGGATTACAGGTGTGTGAGCCACTCTGTCTGGCTCATTGTGGTTTTAATTTTCATATTTCAAATGTCTAATGATGTTGAATATATTTTCATGTGCTTACTTGCCATCTATATATCCTTTATAGTGAAACAAATAGTACTGTTGTGTTAAATTTTACTTTCTGGTTGTTTATTGTTAGTGTATAGACATATAATTAATTTGTATATTTTGACCTTATGTCCTGGTGATTTAACTAAACTTGTTTATTAGTTCAAGGGGCTTTGTTGTAGATTCTGTGGGTTTTTTTAAATTTAGACAATCATATCATCTGTTAATACTGACATTTTATTTCTTCCTTTTCAATCTGCATAGCTTTTATTTCCTTTTTATGGTTTATTGCCTTGGTTAAGACTTCTAGTAGGTATTAGGTAGAAGAGGAGAGAGAAGATATCCTTAGGAGGATCCTTTATTGTTTCTTGTTCCTTTCTTAGAAGGAAAACATGTAGTCTTTTGCAATTAAGTATGATATTAGATATAGATTTTTTTTTGTATATGCCCCTTATCAGTTTATCGGTTGAGTAAGTTTCTTTCTATTCCTAGTTTGCTGAGAAGTTTTAAAAAACTACAAATGGATGTTGAATTTTGTTCTATGCTTTGATTTGTTTGTATGCTTTTCTTGACTTTTCCCCAAATGTTTTAAAACAAAATTTTATTGAATATATTTAAGATATGCAACATGATATTACGGGATACATATAGATGGTAAAAAGAGATTACTGTATTGAGGCAGATTAACATATCCATTATTTCACGGAGTTGCCCATTTTTTGATTTTGTGGCCAGAGCCACTAAAAGCCACTCGTTTAGCATGAATCCCAAATATAGTACAATTTTATTACCTAGAGTCGTCATATTGTACATTAGATGTCTAGACTTGGTCATCCTACATATCTGCTACTTTATATCCTCTGATCTACATCTCCCCATTTTCTCCCCACTTTCCACTCATGTGCCTGGTAACCACTGTTATGTTTTCTATCTCGGTATAATATATATCTATATCTATATATATATTTGGATTCCACATATAAATGAGACCATACAGTATTTTTCTTTCTCTGTCTGGCTTATTTTACTTAGCATAATATCCTCTAGGCTCATCCATGTCATGGCAAATGGTTCTTATTCTTCTTTAGGGCTGAATTATATTTATATATACACTGCAGTTTCAGTGTCCATTTAACAGAGAGTTAGATTGTTTACGTATCTTGGCCATTGTGAATGACACTGCAATGAACATGGGAGTGCAGATATCTTTGTGAGATGGTGATTTCATTTCCCTTGGGTATATGCCCAGAAGAGGGGTTGCTGGGTCATATGGTGGTTCCGTTTTTTTAAATTTTATTTTTTAGAAGCCTCCATACTGTTTTTCATAATGGCTCTACCAACCTACTTTCCCACCAACAGTGAAGAAGAGTTCCCTTTTATTCACACTCTTGCCAAAGTTTCTTTTCTTTTGACTTTTTGGTAATAGCCATCCTTGTGAGTATGAGGTGGTATCTCATAGTGGTTTGGGTTTGCATTTCCATACCTGAAACTGGGTAATTTATAAGAAAAGAGGTTTAATTGGCTCATGGTTCTGCAGGCTGTATAGGAAGTATAATACTAGCATCTACTTCTGGGGTGGCCTCTGGAAGTTTACAATCATGGCAGGTGAAATGGGAGCTTGCATTTGACATGGCAAAAGCAGGAGTGAGAGAATTAAGTGCTAAACACTTGTAAACAGCCAGATCTCGTGAGAAGCCACTTACTATCCCAAGAAGAGCAAAGGGGTTGGTGCTAAACCCTTCACGAGAAATCCCCATGATCCAATAACCTCCCACCAGGCCTCACCTCCAACTTTGGGGATTACATTTCAATATGAAATTTAGTCAAGGACACACATTCAAACCACATCAGTGATACTGAGCACCTTTTCATATACCTGTTGGTGATTTTTATGTCTTATTTGGACAAATGTCTATTCAAGTCTTTTGCCTGTTTTTAATTGGGTCATTTGTTTTTCTATGATTGAGTTGTATCAGTTCTTTATAAATTTTAGATATTAAACCCTTATCAAATATTAGTATGCAAATATTTTTTAACAATTTGTAGGTTGCCATTTCATTTTATTGTTTGCTTCCTTTGCTATGCAAAAGACTTAGTTTGACGTAGTCTTATTTACTTTTGCTTTTGTGGCCTGAGTTTTTGGTATGGTATCTAAATAAATAAATAAATAAATAATCGCCAAGACCATTTTCTGGGAACTATTCCCCTGTATTCTCTTCTAGGAGTTTTATAGTTTCTGACATTACATCTATGTTGATTTTACATTTTTTGTAGAATTTTATGTATGATATAAGAAAAGAGTCTAATTTTATTCATTTGCCTGTGAAAATATAGTTTTTCCAGCACCATTTATTGAAGAGATTATTCTTCCCTACTTGTGTTCTTTTGGTGGGTTTGTCAAAAATTAGCGAATTATATATCTTTGAATTTATTTCTGAGCTCTTGATTCTGTTGCACTGGTCCATGTGTCTGTTTTTATGCCAACACTATACTGTTTTGATTACCATAGCTTTGTAGTGTAATTTAAAATTATGATGTGTGATGATTTTTGACTCAAACCAGGCTTTCATTTGTGGGGTGAATGCTACTTAGTTATGTTGCACTGTTCATTTTAGATATTGCTAGATTTAATTTGCTAATATTTTGTTGAGATCTTTTCCTGCTTTTCTGTTCATGAGGAATGTTTGTCAATTGTGTGTTTTTCTTTTCTTATTTTTGGCTTTGATATTAGGGTATGTTGACCTCATTCCTCTTAAGTGTTCTGGAAGAGATTAAGCAAAATTAATGTTAACTTCTTTCCAGAATGTTTGGGAGAATTTACCAGTGAAAACCACTGGGCTTGGGATTTTCTTTATTGAAAAGTTTTATCCGAAAATTCTATTTGTTTGATTTCAAAATGTAGGACTATTATTGTCAATTTTTAAAACTGAGATTTGATATCTTTCAAAGAATTGGTCAATTTTTTCTTTCAGTATTTCCTTATCTTTCTCTTATTGTCTGTAGGGTCTGTAGTGATAACCATACTTCATTGCTGACATGGGTAATTTGTGCCTTATCTCTTTTTTCTTCATCAGCCTGGGTAGGGGGTTACACAAATTTATATTGATTTGATTCAAAGATCAGTTTTTATTTTTATCTATCTACTGTTATTGTTCTCAATTTCATTGATTTTTCTTTTATTTTTTCCTTTTTTCTTTTCTTTTTTTCTCTTTTGCCTCAAAAAGTGACATTTATTTAAAGAAAAAAAAAATGACAAGATGTCCATCCCTTGGCTCTCTTCCCTACCCTGTCCTGCTGCTCCTTAGCTCCCCCTCCAAGACTGAACTCTGGATGGGGCTAGGTGGCAGGACAGCCCCTCAGATGAGGGCAGCAACACTGAGGGTCATTTCCTCAGTGGAGGTGTTGTAAAAGGTCTCTATGTCTTGAAGAGTCCTCTTGTCTTCTTCTGTAACCATGTTAATAGCCACATCATTACAGCCAAATCATCCACCTTGACCGATTCTTTGGATATAGTTTTCCCTGTTGGTAGGAAGGTCATAGTTGATGACTAAAGAAACTTGCTGCACATAAATGCCTCTGGCCTATGTCAGGAAAGACAGCTCTTCAGCTTGTGCTCAAGAATCTATCCTGAAGGGATGACACATGGGTATCCATGTAGGCAGCCAAGGAAGAAAGAGGAATTAAGCATCCCTGTTCTCCAAAGACCTTAGGCATGCCGGATTCTATTCCAAGTTGCTACTTTCCTGAGAGGGTCACTGGATGTCCCCTTGGTGAGGGAATCACCTTGGATTTTGTTTTGTTTTGAGAAAAGGTCTCACTCTGTCATCCAGGCTGGAGTGTAGCTCACTACAGCCTCAACCTCTCAGGTTTAGGTGATGCTCCCAGCCCAGCCCCTCAAGTAGCAGGGACAACGGGCATAAACCACCATGCCCAGATAATTTTTTAATATTTTTTTTTTGGTAGAGACAGGGTTCTGCCATGTTGCCCAGGATGGTCTTGAACTCCTGTCCTCAAGCGATCCACCCCACTCAGCCTCCCAAAGTGCTAAGACCACAGGCATGAGCCACTGTGCTACGCTGATTTCTGTTTTTAACCTTGATTATTTGCTTCCTTCTGTTTGTTTTGGGTTTGTTTTGCTCTTCTTTAACTAAGTTCTTAATGGGGAAGCTTACATGGTTAATTTAAACCCTTTATTCTTTCCTATATAAGCATTTGATACTAAAATTTTTCCCCTAAGCACTGCTTCAATTATATCTCATGTTTTAATATATCTTATTTTCATTTTCATTCAGTTAAAAATATTTTTTAAAATTCCCTTTGATTCTATTTTACAGTGGGTTGTACATTGTTTATACAAAATTTTCAGATATCTTTTCATGATTTACTTCTAATTTAATTACATTACAATCAGAGATCATTCTTTGCATGATTTCAGTTCTTTTAAATTTATTAAGTTTGGTTTTATGGCTCAGAATATGGGCTATCATGTTGCATACTCAGTGTGCACTTGAAATATGTATTTTGCTTTTAGTAAGTGGAATGTTTCTTGAATGTCAACTAGGAAAAGTTTGTTGATGGTGTTATTCAGGTCTTCTATATTCTTGGTGATTTTCTAGGTCTCTCATTAATTGAGAAAGGAGAATTGAAGTCTCTAAGTGTAACTGTAAATTTGTCTATTTCCTATTTCAGTTTTATTAGTTCTTGCATTAAATATTTTGGAGCATACACCTTGTTAAAAGTACATACATATTTGGAAATGCTGTGTATCTTGGTGAATTGATCCTTTACCACTACAAAATATTCTTCTTCCTAGGCAGTTATTTTTCTTATTCCAAAGTCTGCTTTGTCTGATATTAGCATAGCTTCTCCAGCTTTCTTTTGATTAGTATTTGCATGTTATATCTTTTTTCATCTTTTTACTTTATCAACATATTTAAAGTGAATTTTTTTGTAGATAACATATAGTTGGATCTTATTTTTAAAATTTAATTTGATAATCTCTATTCTTTAATAGGTACAATTTACATTTAATGTAATTATTGAAATAATTGGACTTAGTTCTATCATTTTCTTATAAGTTTTTTTTATTTGTTATTCTTTTTTTGTTCCTCCACTCCCATTTCCTGCCTTATTCTGGGAAATTTTTTAGTATTTAATTTTATCTGTTGGCCATTTGTATATATCTCTTTGAATTATTATTTTAGTTGTTTCTCTAGTGATTACCATATACAAACCTAGCTTTACACAGTCTACTTAGAGGGAATAGTTTATCACTTCAACTGAAACTATAAGCCTTGTCACTTTACCCTGCTCAGTTTATGTCATAGTTGTCATTTTCATTATATCTACATAACTTGAGAACCCTATAGATAATGTTATAATGTTTGCTATTAACAGCAAATATTTTAAAGAAGTTAATGTAGTAAAATACTCCATTACCCAAATATTTACCATTTCTGTTGCTCTCTCTTTAGTTCTCATGTTGATATTTCCCTCTGATATCATTTCCCTTAAGCTTTAGAATTTATTTTAGCATTTCATTAAGAAGAGATCTACTGGCAACAAGTCTCTTAGTTTTTCTTCATCTGAGTATGCTTTGTTTTGTCATCATTCTTTAAGGATATTTTTGCTGGATATAAAGTTCTGGTTAGCAGTTCTTTCCGTTCATTCCTTAAAAGATATGTCACTGTCATCTAGCCTGTATGATTTCTGAAGAGAAATGTGCAATTATTTAAGCTATTGCTTTCTTAAAGGCAATGTGTTGTTTTTCTCTGGTGGCCTTTAAATTTTTTTACTAATCTTTGGTTTTCAGCAGTTTGAGTATGATGTGTCTGGGTATGGTTTTATGAGTTTGCTTTGGTAGGAGTTTGCTGAGTTTCTTGAATCTGCAGTTATGTCTTTCACTCAGTTTGAGAAGTTTTCAGCCATTATTTTTTCAAATAGTTTTTCTATGATTACCTCTTTCTTTCATCTCTCCTTCCAGGGCTCCATTGATATGCATGTCAGATCTTTTGATTATTATTCCAAAGGTTGCTGAAAACTTCTTCACTTTTTCAGTCTCTCTCTTTCTCTGTTCTTTAGGTTGTATCATTTCTGTTGAACCATCTTCAAATTCACTGACTCCACTGTCATCAACATATTGCTATTGCATCCATCTAGTGAATTTTTAAATTTCCAATATTGTATATTTGAGTTCTAAAATATTCATCTGGTTCCATTTTATGGTTACTGTTTCTCAGCAATTAATTTCTATCTTTTATTTATTTTGACTGTGTTCACCTTTACCTTATGGAGGATTACTGAAGAGCTGCCCTAAAGTCCTTGCCTGATAATTCCAACATTGGGGTCCCTTTGGGTTGACATCTGTTGATTGTGGGTTTCCCTTAATATTGATCCATTTTTTCTGGCTCTTTGTATATCACATTATTTTGGTTATACTGGGAACATTTTGAATATTGTATTAGTCTGTTTTCACACTGCTGATAAAGACATACCCATGACTAGGTAATTTATAAAGAAAAAGAGGTTTGATAGACTCATTGTTCCACATGGCCAGGGAGGCCTCACAATCATAGCAGAAGGCAAAAGGCATGTCTTACATGGTGGCAGGCAAGACGGAAAGAGGGCTAAGCAAAAGGGAAAACCCCTTATGAAATCATCAGATCTCATAAGACTTATTCCCTACCAATGAGAACAGTATGGGGGAAACCACCCCCATGATTCAATTATCTCCCACCAGGTCCCTCCCACAACATGTGGGAATTATGGGAGCTACAATTCAAGATGAGATTTGGGTGGGAACCCAGCCAAACCATATCAAATATTATGTGGTGAGGCTCAAGGTTGTGTTAAAATTATATGGAGAAACGTTGACTTTGTTTATTTGTTTAAGCTGGCAATCAACCAAGTTTCATTTTTCTAGCTCTTCTTTTTTGTGATTTCTTTCATACTCTCTAGCTCTCAAAATGTTCCTTTTTATGGGTCTTGTGGCCAGAAAGTGTCTTCTCAAAATTTTAGCCTCCCATGCCGTCATGCAGTCCACATAACTGGTGATGCCTTCACAGTGAGACAGCAGGAGAAAAGAGAGAGAAAGAAAAAAAAAAACATTTTCTCTCCACCATTCACACAGCAGGACTTCACCTTCCCAGGACTTCATCTTCATCTGGTTATTGAGGTAGATTTCTCTTGGGGTTTTAGGTACTTATGCTAAAGGGAAAAAAAAGAGGGAATCATAATCTCTAGCACACAGAGGACTTTTCCTCTATCCTCTAGCTGGAACGAAGGGGCTTCTCCTGGAGTTTTCGTTCTCAATGCTTGCTTCACAGTTCTAGAACTCAGTCTGCATGCAGGTCAAATAAGGGGAAAAAAAGGAGAGCAAAATTCTATAAACTGTACCCCATGGGTCCTTATTTATTTTTGCTTTAGTTACCAATGCATTTGTCATTGTGTGTTTTTCAAGGTCCTCAGATAGTTGCTTTTTGTACTCTGTCCAGAGTTCTTAGTTGTAATCAGTGGAATTGATAGGCTGTAGTCAGCTTACTCCACTTGGGCTGTTACCAGGAAGCTACATATGTTTTCAATACCAATTTTTTTACACTTAAAATATTTTATAAGCATTTTTCCATGCCATTATACATCCTCCCATATCGTAATTTTAAATGACTGCATATTCCTTCATATGAGTGTTTATATTGATTGTCTTAGTGAATATATGAATAAATAAATCTTTTGCACACATCTGTGATTATTTTCTTAGGATAAATTCTTAAAGGCAGAATTGCTATACTAGCATCTTTAAGAGAGTATCTTAACATTAAATCAATTTAGACTCCCTCCAATACTTGGAATATTGATTTCTCTATATTCCTGCTATAGAATGGGATAGAGTAGATAGAAAAATAATGCCAATGATCACTAAAGGTATTTAAACCTGACAATTTCCTGTCCAGTAGATTAACTGCAAATCTTTCACCACATATCTCATAAATATAAGTGACTAGCTGTCTTTGGCTTGATATTTACAAAATTCAGTGGTGTTAGGCATGTTTGCTTTGGACTCATAAAAACTTGAGCCAGACATAACTCTTCAGGTGCCTAGAGCATCCTAATTAGGATAGAATCGGCATTGCTGAAGAGAGCAAGAATGACTTTCTGTGTGCAGTAATCATAGGGTCTGCTTATGCATTCCATT
>PVKP010030001.1:15712-28421 GCA_004027715.1 Plecturocebus donacophilus | reverse complement strand
TTTTTTTTTTTTTTTTTTTTTACCTGCGACTGTCTTTTTGTATAACTCGACTTCCCTACTTTTAAATGTAGAGTTTGTTGGCATTAAGTACATTCATGTTACTGTGCGACCATCACCTTTATCCATCTCCAGAACATTTTCGTATTGCAAAACTAAAACCCTATGCCCATTAACAGCTTACATTCCCCCTCCCTCCACCCCCGGCAACCTCTACTCAACTTTCTGTCTCTATGAATTGGACTAATCTAGGTACCTCCTGTAAGTGGAAGCATATAATTTTTGTCCTTTTGTGTCTGGCTTATTTCACTAACATAGTGTTTTCAGTGTTTATGCATGTTGTGGCATGTGTCAGAATTTCTTCCTTTTTAAGACTAGATTATATATATATGTGTGTGTGTGTGTGTGTGTCTACATATAGTTTTTCACACAATGTGATCAGATGATTCAAATGTTTTGTTTTAAAGCTTTAACCATCAGAGGTTCTTCCCCCACCTCCCCCCCTTTTTTTTTCCTGAGTCACACTTACAAAAATATTAAATTAGATATTGCTGGGGTAGGATTTGGATCCTCTGAAGCCTGTAAGGTTGCATATGTTGTCATTAAACCAAAACGTATTGATTGGCCGGGTCCTGCCGAGAGTTTAAGTGCCCAGAGCCTCCAGGCCAGGCGGGGTCACCTCGGGTCAGGCAGCTGCAGGGCATCAGGCTACCCCGGAGGCCTTGGGCCTGGGCAGTGGGCAGCAGGTACCAGCCATGGATGAGAGCTTTCTGTGCCTTTCGTGACCCTGATTTTCTCTGGAGATGGTTGTTTAAAAAAGTGTGTTTTCTGGAAGGAATGTAAAATGGTGCAGCCACTTTGGAAAACAATCTGGCAGTTCCTCAACAGGTTAAACCGAGAGTTACCATAAGACTCCACAATTTCAAAAAAAAAAAAAAACAGAACAAACAAAACAAAACAAAACAAAACAAAAATACAGTCAACACATTTTTGCCAATGAAAGAAAAAAAAAAAAGACCCAGCAGTTTCCCTGCTGAGGATCTACCCAAGAGTGAGAACGAATGTCCAGTCAGAATTGTTCACAAATGTTCAGAGCAGCAATATTCATAATAGCCAAAAAGTGGGAACAACCCACTATCCATCAATTGATGGATCAACTGCTGAAACAATGTGGGCTGCCTATCCCATGGGATATATATTGGCCGTAGAAAGGAATGCAGCACTGACACATGCTACATCGCGGATGAACCGTGAAAACCGCTAAGTGAAAGAAGCCAGATGTGAGAGATCGCATCTTCTAGGATCCCACTTCATGAAATGTCCAGAAGAGGCAAATCCATAGGGACAGAAAGCAGATTAGGGGTTGCCAGGGGCTGGGGGAAAGGGCATTGTGAGAGATGAGTACAGGGTTGTTTTTTTTTTTTTCAGGGAGAGGTGATAAAAATGTTCAAAAATTGCTTGTGGGGTTGTTTGCACAACTCCATGAATATGCTGCAAACCATTGACTTGTACCCTTTCAAAGGGTAAATTGTACGGTGTGTGTGTTATATCTCAATAAAACTGTTTCAGAAAAAGATAGGTTTTAGCTCAGCTGCCACTGTTTGTCCCACAGGTGGATAAAGTGGTTCAAATGTTCGAGACCATGTTAACCCGCCACACGACGATGGTGGTGGGGCCCACGGGTGGGGGCAAGTCCGTCGTCATTAACACGCTGTGTCAGGCCCAGAGCAAGTGAGTATGAGCTCCGTGGGGAGGGCCTGGCTGCAGGGGTGCACAGGGAACATTTGGTGGCCATATTACCGGGTCCCACTGAGCTCTCTGATTTCCTGGGAGGGTAAATTTGTCCTACACATCCCTTTCGACTCAGCGTGTGCTTACTGACTTTATTGCTGACTTAGTTAAGATATTTTAGAATGCGAAATAGTGACCCGTTTGTGCATCAGATGGAGAGTAGGTTCATTTGTGAAGTTAGAATTTCACAGGCTATCTTACAAGGAGACTTTGAAAATGAAAGTCAGTCGTAGTTTCTTGGTGTCCAGATTGCTTCCTTAAAGTAAGTCAGGATTCACATTATGCAGTGGTTTCAGAGTGGCCAGGACAAGAATGTCACTTCCCTGGGTGCCTAATAATCTCCAGCCCTGCAGAGGCAGTTCTTCCTGAAGGAAAAAGCGATTGTACATTTCCACATAGAAGATCATAAAGGAGCCGGGCATAGTGGCTCACACCTGTAATCCAGCACTTTGGGAGGCCAAGGTGGGAGGATCACATAGGCCAGGATCTTGAGAACAGCCTGGGCGACATAATGAGACTCTGTCTTTAAGTTAAAATAAAAAAAATTAGCTGGGTGTCGCAATGTGCACCTTTAGTATAGCTACTCAGGAGGCTAAGGAGGGAGGTTTGCTTGAGCCCAGGAGTTTGAGGCTGCAGTGGGTGAGGATTGTGCCACTGTACACCAGTCTGGGCAACAGAGTGAGACCTTCTCTCTCTAAAAAAAAGAGAGAGTATATTATAAAAGCCTGCAGTGGATTGAAAGCCTTCTACCGAAAGTGGGTTCCTGACTCCTCACTTCTCCCCTAAGCAATAACTAGATTCCAGAAAGACCTTGGATGCTGATAGCCTGGCAAAAAATCTAAATCAAGCCTACAGTTTTTGTGACTTAAACATTTCTAGGTAGTCTACGAAATCTGTCATCTGTTCCCATTATTTCTTCATATGTTTCAAATGAAGAAACCAGTCGACAGTGGCTTACTGACTCTACGTGGGCTGTGCTGTGGCCATCTGCATTTCATTCTTTTTATTTTTTTTTGAGATGGAGTCTCGCTTTGTTGCCAGGCTGCAGTGCAGGGTTGCCATCTTGGCTCACTGCAAACCTCAGCTTCGCAGGTTCAAGCGATTCTTCTGCCTCAGCCTTCCGAATAGCTGGGATTACAGGCCTGCGCCACCACACCCAGCTAATCTTTGTATTTTTAGTAGAGAGGAGGTTTCACCATGTTGGCCGGGATGGTCTCCATCTCTTGAGCTCATGATCCACCCGCCTCCTCCTCCCAGAGAGCTGAGATTACAGGCATGAGCCACCGCACCCGGCCTTGTATTTCCTTCTTTAATTAATTCATTGTTGGATAGTTTATAGAACTATCACATACCTATGTGTGTATGTGTAACATAACACGTACATTATTATTATTTACTGACTTGTTGGTTGTCAACTGGGGAGTGTGTGAAGTTTAGTTCTCTTTAGATTAATTGATGCTATAGTGAGTGCTGCGGGGATTTACAGGCATCATGGGGAGAAATACCATCTGCTTGATTCACGAAGTCCACACAGAGCAGGTACTGTTCTGTAAATAAGGATTGAACGTTAGTAGTTCAAAGCCTTGTTATTATCCTGGATGACTGAGTATGGTCTCCTCTACGCCTTTAATTCTGAGATATTTACTTAAATGTCATATATATGAATATGTAAGGCACAGCTGTGCTTCTAGTTCAGACCTCATTTGTGCTGTGGCCACATTTTTGGTGAAATGTGATTGCTTTATGTTTGGAAGAAGCCGCTAACAGTGAGGGGAAGCCCAATGGAGAGTTTGCATGGGTTGCATTTTAAATTTTGGATTGAATTCAAAACATCTAATTCCTCACAGAGGGAACCCAGATTGTTTTCCTCATGCATGTAGTTTGCTTGAACCATGGCTAAAGTCTCTCTTGATTTAGGCTTGGGCTGATGACAAAGTTATACATCCTGAACCCCAAAGCCATGAGTGTCACAGAGCTCTATGGCATCCTGGACCCCACCACCCGAGACTGGACCGACGGGGTGCTGTCAAACATCTTCCGGGAGACCAACAAGCCAACGGATAAGAGAGAGCGAAAGTGAGTGTCCTCGTAGGTAGGGAAGAGCCTGGGCTAGTTCATGTTAATTAGCTCAACATTAAAAGCGGTGACTGGGCCGGGCATGGTCGCGCTCGCCTGTAATCCCAGCACTTTGGGAGGCCGAGGTGGGGGAATCACAAGGTCAGGAGTTTGAGAGCAGCCTGGCCCATATGGTGAAACCCCATCTCTACT
Organism: Plecturocebus donacophilus; assembly: GCA_004027715.1. Classification (NCBI taxonomy): domain Eukaryota; kingdom Metazoa; phylum Chordata; class Mammalia; order Primates; family Pitheciidae; genus Plecturocebus; species Plecturocebus donacophilus. The sequence continues at coordinate 24,365 of PVKP010030001.1, read as the reverse complement.
AAAAATACAAAAATTAGCCGGGCGTGGTGGTGGGCTCCTGTAGTCTTAGCTACTCGGGAGGCTGAGGCAGGAGAATTGCTTGCACTGGCCAGGAGGCGGAGGTTGCAGTGAGCTGAGATCGCACCACTGCACTCCAGCCTTGGCAACAGAGTGAGACTCTGTCTCAAAAAAACAAACAAAAACAATAACAAAAATGGTGGCAGGACTATACATTGTATACATTGCAGCTTCATGGTTGGGTTTCAGCAGACGTAGAATCTAATCCTGGAGGCTGTGCTTAGGAAGCGGTGTCCAATCGTAGTGCTTTGTCTGTGTGATCTGAGTCTTCTTAGTGCTTTGTCTGTGTGATCTGAGTCTTCTTAGTGCTTTGTCTGTGTGATCTGAGTCTTCTTAGCGATGCAGTGTGGTGGGTACTGGGATTGTTCTCAGGTTACGATGGAGAAAGCTGAGGCCAGAAGGGCTGGAAACGTGCCCCAAGGCCAGGGATTTGACCCTGATATGTGTGCCTCTAAGTCTTCAAATACAGCTGCTGTCAAGCTCCTGGTCACCACGTTCTCTGGCAAGGTAAGTCAAGGAAAGGTAGCCAAGTGCCATGGAGCATGCAGGCGTGCCCTCCTGAGCCACAGCTTTCCATCTGTAGATGTGGCTGATGGCACCCCGATGACATCACCTCGTGCCATGGCCAGGGCCAAGTGAGGCCAAGTAAGGAGAGGCTCTTGGTTGGGGTGTCAGGTAAAAAGCTTTTAGTCGGTCCTATAATATCTCTTTGGTAAACTCAGGAATGGTTCTGATTTTATGTTCTAATCAAATCCCGTTAATAATAAATAAAGTCCTTAAACAACAAGAGTCCAAAGTCCTGACTCATGGCTTTTAAAACAGCTTCTTCTTAGCGCTTTTCCCCTGATTCTGGATGAATTCAGGATTCCGCACTGAGTTCCGTTGTCTTGTTTTTTGGCAGTCTTTAATTTTGAGCAGTTGCTCAGGATTTCTTTATCTTTTATGATCTTCTTGTTCGGGAGGATTCTGGGCCAGCCGTTCTAGAGAATGCTCTCTGTTTGGGTTTGTCAGTTGCTTCTTCGTGATTAGATTCAGGCTATGCCTCTTTGACAGGAAGGCCGCAGGACTGGTGCTGTGTCCTCCGCATCTCAGCATGGCACGTGGTGTTGGTCACCTTATTATGGGTGGTGGTAATCTTGATTATTGGGTTAAGGTGCCATTTTCCTCTCTGCAGTTGATATGCAACTGTAGGGAGGTATCTTATGACTAAGTAAATACCCCATTTCTCATCCAGCCTTCACCCATTCACACAATGGTTTGAGCATCTGTTGATGGTTGCTTGAATCTAGTCGTCATAGTCATCGTCTTCTTCTTCCTCCTCCTTATCTTCCTCTTCTTTCTTCCTATTCTTCTTCCTTTTTTTTAGAGGGGTCATACTCTGTTGCCCAGGCTAAGTGCAGAGGCATGATCATGGCTCACCGCAGCCTCGAACTACCGGGCTCAAGCAATTCTCTCACCTCACCCTTCCGAGTGGCTGTGACTACAGGTACATGTCACCATGCCCAGATGATTTTTGCTTTTTTTGTAGAGACAGGGTCTCCTGGTACTGCCCAGGCTTGTCTTAAACACCTGGGCTCAAGGGATCTTTCTGCCTCAGCCTCCTAAAGTGCTGAGATTACAGGTGTGAGCCACGATGCCTGGCCTTTGAGTCTTCTTATAATAAATGTAAATGGAGACTTTCTATAGGGACAACTGGTGACATTTGAATGTGGACTATGTATTATATAATAATATTGTGTCAATATTAGATTTTCTGACTTTGATAGTTCTGCTCTGGTTATGTAAGAGAAGGTGCTTATTCTTAGGAAATAAGCACCTTGCTTTAGGGTAAAATCTGCAATTGACTCTCAAATGATTCAGAGAGAGAGAGAGAAAGTATGAGAGTACAAATGTGGCAAAAAAAAAAAAACCATAACCACTGGGGAATCTGATTGAAAGGCATGTGGGGGTTCTTCATTCTATTTTATTATTGTAACTGTGTAAGTTTGAAATTCTTTAAAAATAAAAAGTTAAAAAGAAAAAAAAACGGGAAGGAAATAAACCAAAATGTTAATGCTGCCAAAAAAAAAAAAATCCATCTACTTATGTCAGTGAGTTAAATGGAGGCACTGTCAAACCACCCTTTCGGCATAGCAGAATGGCATCCATCCTATGGAGAGATGGGCTTTGCTGCATGAGATGTAAGCCATTACAGCCACAAAATGGAACCATCTAGACCTGCTGCCAGGACACATGGTGTGTCAACCATGGCTTGCAAACTCAGATGCTCCGAGGGACCCAGCAGGTAGCACAAATGAGTGAAGTGGAGCAAAGTGCATGGTGTTATTAGTTTCCTAGGGTTGCCATGACAAATAACTGGGTGGCTTAGAACAGCAGAGATTTATTATCTCACAGTTCTGGAGGCCAAAAGTCTAAGAAGAGGTGTGGGCAGGACCGCACTCCCTCCAAAGGCTCTAGGGCGAATCCTCCCTCGCCTCTTCCGCTTCTGGTGGTGCCAGGTGTTCCTTGGCTTGTGGCCACATCATTTGAGTCTTTGCCTCTGTCTTGGCCTTCTCCTTTGCCTGTCTCACATCTCTTCCTGCTTTTCTCTTATAAGGACATTTGTCATTAGATTAGGGCCCATCTGTATAATGCAGAATGATCGCATCTTAAGATCCTTAATTACATCTGCAAAGGCCTTTCTCCAAACAAGGTCACAGTCACAGCTTCTGGGTGAACAAATCTTTTGGTGGGTACCGTTCGATCCACTACACATGAATATCCAAAATACTGTCTTTTCTCTTAACTGTAGCACAAGGAAACCAGGGATTTAAACCCAGCATTAAATAGCAACTGATGCCTCGGGTGTAGGAGAAGAATGAGGTGGGGCTGGGGGCGGGCAGGGACTATGGCACGTTCTGTCTCCATGGTCAGCCACTGCTCAGCATCAGCAGGTTGTCCCCATGAAGGAACGCAGGTCTGTGTGCTCAGAACTTCCAGTTTGCCCCAGAAGTGAGAAATTCAGATTTTTGTATGAAGTTCCCTAATTCTTAAATATTGGTAACTAACTCAAATAGGGTTTATTTATTTTTTTTATTTTATTTTTTTTTGAGACGGAGTCTTGCACTGTTGCCCAGTGGAACTCACCTGGGAGTTGAACTCCCAGGTGGGAGTTCAATGGTGCGATCTCGGCTCACTGCAGCCTCTGCCTCCCATGTTCACATGATTCTCCTGCCTCAGCCTCCGGAGTAGGTGGGATTACAGGGCACACACTACCATGCCCAGCTAATTTTTTGTATTTTTAATAGAGATGGGGTTTCACTATGTTGACCAGATTGATCTTGAACTCCTGACCTCGTGATCCACGCGCCTCAGCCTCCCAAAGTGCTGGGATTACAGGCTCAAACAGTTTTTTATGTATCATTCAGTCAAACCTCTGGGCCAACTAGGGTACTCTGTCTCAGATCCTGGCTAGGAAACCCTGGGAAAAAGACATTCAACATGAATGGGCACGTTATACCAAGTTCCATAATTGGAAGCTCTCTAGGACCCATGGCTCTTCTTTCTTTGGTTGCTGCAGGTATATTTTATTTGATGGTGATGTGGATGCTCTGTGGGTGGAAAACATGAATTCTGTGATGGATGACAACAGGCTGTTGACATTGGCCAACGGGGAACGCATCCGGCTCCAAGCACACTGTGCCCTGCTCTTTGAGGCAAGTGGTAATTAAAAGTAAATTTGAACATAAGTGTTTCTTGTAATTAAACATGTAAATGTTTATTAAAGTAGTAGTAAATATAGATGATTATTAAAAAAGTAAACAATGCATAAGGGTTTATAATAAGTCCAACTCTTTGTTCTTTACTCCTCTCCTCCCTCTTTATCCCAGAAGTGACTACTTTTACATTTTATGAATTGTTTCTTCTGATGACTAGTATCTATAAGTAACAGGCTTAGCATGATATTCTTCCTTTATACATTTTATGGTTTACACATTATTTATCGACTGACTGCTACAAAAGTGAGAATTCATCTCTTATGCCATTAACATCAGAATAGTATATTGCTAAGTTAGTTAACAGTACATAATGTTTACATTATAATGAAGATAGAAATATTTACTGAAGAATCAACTAATATACTATGATTACATTTACTTTTTTTTTTTTTTTAGAGCCATTTGCTTTGTCTGGAGTTTGTAATTTCCTTTCTTTAGTCCCCTCACACTGTTTGCCTTTATCTTAACCTCTTTTTTTAACTTTTCATCATATCAAGTATTCTGTTAAGCCTCTTTATTTCCTGGAGACTATTCTCCAAAGTCTTCTATTTCCTGCTTAGAATATGGACTGCTTGTTTCATAGGCGTGGCCCTGAGACTTGCTTTCACTCTATCTTAGTATGAATGCCATTCCTAACTGTAAAATTTGTCAGTGCATGAAATATTTGTACATATTATTATCTGATGAGCTGATGGAACTGTATTTTTTTGTAGAGAGAGCTAGGTTTGTTAATATATCTGGTTTAGTTGTGTACTTACGAAGTTTTATACTACCTGGTCTCAACTATGTTAAAAAAATAACCAAGAAAAAGATTGAATGGAAAACACTCCAAAACAACATTTGTTTCTGGTTGGTGGGATTTGGATAACTTATTTTCTTCTTTATACTTTTCTATTTTTGTCAGATATTCACAACATATTAATTTTCACATTAATTTAATAATAAGAGAAAACCAAAAAGTTGTTACATCAGAAGTGTGTAATCTTCTCATCATAATCACAGGTATTCCTCAGGGAAAGCTGTGATCGCCTTGGTAAGATTTAGATTTTGTGCAGTTGTAAAAACTTTGCAGAAGAGAAGGTCCTTAAACATCTAGTTTATCTTGTGTATAGCTGTAGCCAGGATTGATTTTCTTCATTTCTCCAGGTTGGAGATTTGCAGTATGCCTCCGCTGCAACTGTCTCTCGATGTGGAATGGTTTATATGGATCCTAAAAACTTGAAATACCGACCGTACTGGGAAAAATGGGTTAATCAAATACCCAACAAGGTGAAAACTTTTTCTAAAATGAACTTAAAGTTATTAGTATTGGTGGCTAGCTGGATGACATAGTCCAGAGGGATGTTTGTAGTCGAAGGCAATGACCTTGTCCTTGACCTGCCCATGTCCTTGAGCACAAATTAAGTGAAAACATGGCAGACACACTTGCTAGATTCCAGATAATTTATAGCCAGTGGGATAGGGAATGATTGCACTGGCTGGTCTAGACCAGAGGTTGACAAACTCTTTCTGTAAAGGGGTAGATAGTAAATATTTGAGGCTTTGAGTGAGCCATGTGATTTCTTTCACAACTGCTCAACTCTGCTGCTGTGGCATGAAAGCAGCCAGAAATTTGTACATAAATGGGCATGGCTGTGTACCAATAAAACTTTATTTACAAAACAGATGACAGGCCAGAAGTGTGTGTTGTCTTAACAAAAGGCTTCTGTGAAAAGTGCAGAGGTGGACGTGACAGTCACATGTGGGTTGTGGCTGTACCGCACTTGGGACACTATGACCACATTCTCAAAGGAACACAGGTGGCCTGGGTGTGTCTCTAGAAAGGCTACCAGGCTGGAGGTGAATGGAAAACCAGGACATAATTATGCCGGAGAAGAGCGGAAGAAAGGCAGCGTGGTAGAACCATCTGAGGCACTGTCCTTGGAATATAGCTGTCTCGGGACCCATGTCATCCCTGGTGGTGTTTGGTGCCTCGATCGGGAGGGGCCTTTGCTGCTTTACACTCTTTGCTGGATGCCTGTGGTCATGTGACTTGAACTCTAAGGTGATCAGCCTCTTTTATGTCAAATGGGACACTGTTATCTCCCCTTTCTCCTCCCCAAGAGCATGACACACCCTGTGGCAGCAAAATGAAGGACTTCATGATGAAATGAAAGTATGTTGTAAAGGACAAATCTCTGCCAATATAGGGCACTATGATCAGGGCGTCCTCACCTGCCAGATGTATCATCATCAGAGGAGGTTGCTCAACCCTCTTTAGGCAAGAAAAGCTTTCCACTAACTTCCATTTAAATAAACGAACCCTTGAAATGCTTTGGAATGCTGCTTTTTTTTTTTATAGGTGGAGCAATACAATTTGAATAATCTCTTTGAGAAATATGTCCCCTATCTCATGGATGTGATAGTGGAGGGGACAGTGGATGGCAGACAAACAGAGAAGCTGAAGACAATAGTTCCTCAGACAGACCTCAATATGGTAAGAAACGGTCCCTGCTGTCAGCAAAAAGAAATTCCTTCCTAAAGACAGGCCCACGGTGGGGCTTTAAGGGGAGTGAAGATGCCAGTCAGGGTAAGCAGTAGCATTGTGGGCTGGTGCCAAGGAGGGTGCCATGCTTGCTTCTGTGCAGGTCAAGATACCGGGTTCCATCTGTCTGAACCAACATGAGGGTCATATGTTCCCATCCTCTGGGACCTGGAATCCTGGGATTTATGACTGGAACAGACTCTGTGGGGGTGGACTGTGTGGGCTGAACCAGATATTTTCCTGTGAACCAGGTAACCCAGTTAGCCAAGATGTTGGACGCGTTACTAGAAGGAGAAATAGAGGACCCTGACCTGCTGGAGTGCTACTTCCTGGAGGCCCTGTACTGCTCTCTGGGAGCCTCCCTGCTTGAGGATGGAAGGGTGAAATTTGACGAATATATCAAACGCCTTGCTTCCTTGACTACTGTTGAGACGGAAGGAGTCTGGGCTGGCCCAGGGGAACTGCCAGGTGGGAACCGGGAGCTGCCTGCTTCCCTGCTCTGAGTGCCTTCGGTTAAATTTCTAGAGGAAGTGAATAAGCTTTTCCATATTTCTGTCTGTATGAGTTTTCCAGATAGTTTGCTTTTTAGAGGAACATGCAGTGGTCGGAGCAGGTGGCAGGACCCCCAGGAGCAGTTAGCGCCCCGACCGCGGTGGCAGGAGCCCACGCCCTTGGGTGGTCTTTCCGGATGAGAGTCAACTTTTCTTGCCGCAGCCGAGGCACTGGCTTCCTTCCCTCCTTAGACGTTTCACATTCTGCATGACTTGGAGTTTCTTCTCCTTTGGGCTTCTCTGTCTCTTTTATTTTTATTTTTAGTCAACTCTCTCAGTTTCCACCATGTAATTCATCTGCTGTATTCCTGAGTATCTGCACAGTAGAAAATCGTGTGGATTTGTAAATCATTCATAGGAAATCATAAAATTAACATTTGATGTTTTTGCACAAAAACGTGCATCTTCAAAGAATCACACATGATGAAAAGGATGCATTCTCCAAGGCTGTATACCGGGCTAGGGCCCTTCTTTGTCCATCTCTTACTGATATTTCAGCATGGCTTGGAATATAGATGCCTTCTGAAGTTGCATTTATCATCCTTACCTGGTGGTCTTTTTAAAGTTTAAAATAAAATGACCTCCAGTCTTTCTGATGGAGAGTTGTGGAGTAATTAGAAGATGTTGTACAAGTCCCTCCTGTATTCGCTGGCAGTCCGACTGCTCTTTTTCAGAACCCAGGTCTCCCTTGAAGGAGTGCTCTCCAGCTCCGCTGGCCGTGCTGGCTGCGCTGCTGCCATCTGCAGTTCCCTCACTCGGACATGATGTTAGCCTGCTTCCCCAGCCTGCCTCCCTCATTTGCCCTCATCTTGGGGACCTGAATGACCCCCTAAGCCTCCCATTTCCAGACACCTGTTCACAGGTCCAGCCCTCCAGGACCTCAAGCATACCCTAGACTCCCCACCCTCACCCCCCTACACTATCGTGTCTGCGTCATGAATCCCACTCTCTGCCTGCTCTGCTTCTGTGACTCGGGATACACGTGCTCCTATTTGGCCTCGTGGGGACAGCCGGTCTATTGCACCAGTGTCTGCCATTGCCTTGAGCTCCCACGACTTGCCCCTTCCCTACGTCTTCACTTCTTTGGCTGGTGACCCTCACTTCAGCCACTCTTGCCCGAGATCCCTGAATGCCTTGCCTAATTGTCTGGTTGAATCCCTCCAAGAAAACCCGAAGTCTGTCTTCTCTGCCTCTCTAGGGGCTGGCAGCAAGAAGACCACGACTCTGAGCAAAGGGGAGGTGATCTCTGGGTTCAGCAGTGAAGTCAAAGTTCCCTGAGTGGGTGAGAGGTGGGAGGTGTCCTTGTAGCAGCATGAGAAAGGACTAATATAGCTGGGGACCGCTGAGTTAGGAGAGGATCATGGACTGGTGGGAGATGATGGCTTGGTTGAGGAGGAGGCGGTGAGACAGATGTCTCCATAAATCCCAGTCCCCGGCTGGCACATGCACTCCTGGCTCCAAAGGAGCAATGGGCCTTTCCCCCCAAATCTCCACCCTGCTCTCCCCTCTCTCTGCAGCTGATCTTTCTTCCTGCTTCAACAGGAACAACAGAGGCCATCTGATAGGAATCTCTCCTCCCAGCTGAAAAGCCCACAGCTCCTGCCTTTGAATTTCTCCTTTTACAGTGGAAGAGGACACCCCGGCTCCACCCCAGCCAAGGCCAACCCAGCCCCTTCCTCTTTCTCAGGCTCCTGGCTCCATCTGAGTCTCTCTCTCTCTCTCTCTCTCTCTCTCTCTCTCTCTCTCTCTCTCTCTCTCTCTCT
>PVKP010030001.1:0-15612 GCA_004027715.1 Plecturocebus donacophilus | reverse complement strand
TCTTCCGCGTCTCCCCTGCCTGGGTCGCCTGTCTTCCTTTCTGCATTGTCTGTTGTACCTGTGCTTCTCCTGCGGCAGCACTTTGGGCTCCACACTGAGAAATGGCTGCTTCTTGCCTGTATCTGTCCCCCACCCGGCCCTCCAACAACTGCAAGGCTAGGGACCAGGGCTCTCTGCCTCACCATTGTATTCCTGGGGAAGTGTATGTCCAGTGAATGGGAAGCATTAGTTCAAAATACTAGGAAAGAGTCTGACCAGTGCACAAGTCACATCAGTGACTGTACTGTGAACAGGAAGCAGAAGCTCCAAAGACTTGGTATCTGTCCAGTGATGAGTAGCATTAGTTCAAGGCATTCGGTATCTGTCCAGTGAAGGAGCAGCGTTAAAGAACTCACTATGGCTTCCGTGCAGTAAGCAAGCAACATTAGTTCATTTCAAGCATGTGCCAAGACTGGTTTTGTATTTCCATATCTATGATCCAGGCGAAATCGACCATGTTATCTCTTGCAGGTCAACTTCCAACTTTGTATGACTTTCATTTTGATAACAAACGGAATCAGTGGGTGCCGTGGAGCAAATTAGTTCCAGAGTATATTCATGTCCCCAGGAGGAAATTTGTCGATATCCTGGGTAAGTCAGAGTCAAACCCTTGTTCCTGGGTTTAGGAGTGTGTGATCCTTGCTCTGGGAGGAGGCGAGGAAGATCCTGTGGCTTCTCTGGTACTCTAAGTCCCACGCAGAGAGCTGGTAGAGAAGAATTGAAGAGAGTGAACTGTGGGCCCTCCTGGGCACAGAGGGTGGTCCCCTTGGTATTTTTGTCAGCTGCTGGCTCTGAGCATCTTCTGTGGCTGTGCCTCCCAGCTCTTTCCCCAGCAGGCTGAACCCCACGGGTGGATGAGATGCTGTCTCACCTCCCCTCGCCTTTCCCTGGCCTCTGTTCAGTCCACAGAGCTGGCTGGGTGGAGACCAAGCGGCAACGATTGAAGCAGAATTTTGTAAAGGGTGCTGGCTTGGAAGCCGTGTACCAGGGGCGTTTATATACCGAGCCACATTTAGAATGCACCCCTTTGGCTATTTAGATAAAATATAGGCTGAATAATTTCACAAAGCTTATGTCTGACTTTGGTCCATTGAGCATACAGAGTGAGATGTCCCTGTTTTCTCAGGAGCCCATCAGGATTAAAACCTGCCAGTGCAGGAGGGAGCCAGACCAGATGCTGTGGTTTCCCTGTCTCTTCAGAGGAAGGTGTTGGTCAGGAAGTTAAATCCCGCAGGGGTTAGGGTGATGTCAGCAACAGAGAAGCTGAGTTTTGAATATCCTGAATATAAGTCAGAATTGCACCTTCAAAACAGCTTGGGTGTTCTAAACCTGGACTGTGGTGATGACTGTAGGACTGTGTAAAACTGTGCCAGAGTCATGACGTTATACACTTAAGTAGGTGAACGTTTCTGAGGGCATGCCTTGGCTTTGCTGCTGTTTTTTATGGGATTTGTGGGATTCTAGGACAACCCCAAATTGTCAAGTGCTCACCCTATTGGAACTGCTGTGGTGCCCCTATTCTTAATATCTATTTTAGTTCACACAGTGGATACCACTCGGACTACCTGGATATTGGAACAAATGGTCAAAATTAAGCAACCTGTTATTTCTGTTGGTGAATCTGGCACTTCTAAGACAGCCACTACCCAGAATTTCCTCAAAAATCTGAGTGAGGAAACAAACGTAAGTCATTATTCGTATGAGTTATCTATTGCTGTGTAACAGATATTCCAGCACATAGCAGCTTCATACAACGAGCACTGTGATCTCATAGTTTCTGTGGATCAGACATGTGGGAGTGACTTACCTGAGGACTTCCAGCTCAGGCTCTCATAGGATTGCAGTCAAGCTGTTGGCCAGGGCTGTAGATACCTGGAGGCCTGGCTAGAGCTGGAGGATCCTCATCTGAGATGATGTTTTACATGGCTGGAGGCTGGAGACCTCAGCTCCTCACCACGTGGCCCTCTCCACGGATGGCTTCGGTGTGCTCAACATGGTAGCGAGTGCTTAAGATAGACAGCAAAGCAGGTCTTTTATGACCTGGCCTTGGAAGTCACATACCCTCCCTTCTGCCAAAATCTATGGGTGAGACAGAAGCCACTGAACTCCCTGATACAGTGTGGAAAGGGCCTGCACCAGGGTGTGGGCGCCTGGAGGCGAGGATGATCTGGGGCCCTCTTGGAGGCTGGCTGTCACATTATTCACCATCATTTTTGGGTTTCTAAAACTTTTCAAGTGTTTCCTTTCCTTCCTCCAGCCAGCTACGTGTCCACTGTATGGGGGTTGGATATGTACCAGGCACGAAACTCGTAGGGTGCACAGGACAAGTGACAGTGGACAAGCTGTTAAGGTCTGCTCTGGAGGGGTCCTCAGGCATTGGGGGATAAACATGGAGATGAGCACGGGGAGCATGGCAGTGTTTGCAGCCAGAGGCACCTGCAGGTTTGTGGAGTCGGGCACTAGGAAGCCTCACTTGAGAGCCTCCTTCACAACACCCCTCCCCTGGTGCTCAGGACTCTGCAGCTGGTGCTCAGCCCAGCCAGGTTCACCTGAACACAGTCGCTTTAGCAAGCACACATTCAGCTCTGACACATTCAGCTCGTGGGCACCTGCACTGTGGGTGCCCTACTTGGAGAGTTACGGAAGGCAGCAGTTCGTTCTCAAAGTGTGGTCCCCAGATCCACAGCCTTGGCATCACTGAAGACTTGTTTAAAATACCCAGACCGCCAGGCATGGTGTCCTGTGCCTGGTAGTCCCAGCTACTCACGAGGCTGAGGCGGGAGGACCACTCGAGGCTGGGAACTGAAGGCTGCAGTGAGCTATGACCGCGTACCACTGCACGCCAGCCTGGGCAACAGAGCAAGACCCTGCCTCTTAAAAATAAGAAAACAAAAAGTACCCTGATCTACCTAATTGGAAACTCTGGGGAATGGAGCCCAGCAAGGTGTGTGGCACAGCCCTGCAGGTGGAGCTGATGCCTAATTACTTAAGTGTGAGAACCACCAATGAAGGAGCTCTCACCAGCCTCAGCACATGGCAAGAGGGCCTGAGGACACACGCGTGAGCATCCAGGGGGCTTCCCTCACCTTTCCCTCCAGCATTTAGTCCCAAGCCTGAACCACTTGTTGTTCATGCACTCTTTGACCTCATTAGATACAGCCAGCGTGATAGTGATTTATGTTTGAGTATTGTCATATTGAAAATTCTGGTGGGTATTGCATCTCATATGATGCAATCAGTCTATGAGGTAGTCCAAATAGATGGCATTACAGTCATCTTACAAGTGAGAAAAATGAGGCTCCGAAAGGTTGAATGACTTTTTGGAAGTTGCCTTGCTAGAACTGTGCAGAAACAAGACCCTCAGTCCACTTTCTTCTATGTCACGTTGTCCCTAAGGCTCGCATGTGACAATTGGCTGTTGACTCATACAATCTGCTGAAAGGAAAGAGGAATTCTTGCTTTAGTACTTACAAAATAATGAAGCACAGACTCACACTGGATTATTAAAAAGTTAGTTCAGAGGCCAATGGATTTGCAAAATAGATGCTAGTTTATGTGCAAATGTTTATTGCTGCTACCCTGAAGAAAAGGCCAACTTTTCACATCATCTCTTTCTACTTCAGATTGTTTTAATGGTCAACTTCTCCTCCCGCACCACATCCATGGATATCCAAAGAAACTTAGAAGCAAATGTGGAAAAGCGAACCAAAGACACTTACGGCCCGCCCATGGGAAAACGCCTGCTGGTGTTCATGGATGACATGAATATGCCGAGGGTAGTCAGACGCTTCAGCAGGTGGAGGGAGGGGCCGAGATGGTGCCTGTGTTTGTATGGGGGTGTGTGTTAGAAGTGAGTATGAGGACATTGATCTTTATCTCCGCACAATGTCTGCAGGGTGCAGGCTGTGGGGAGCCAGCCTAGGGCAAAATGTGCCTGGGATGCTCTTCCTACACAGAGGGACCTTTCCCTGATGGATCTTGTTCCTTAGTTTCTTAGAGGAGGAATGAAGGCAACAGGCAGGGTTTGAACTAAATTAACCATGTGTTTGAGGAAGTTGTTTCCTAAGGAGCTCTTCTTTAGGTAATAATACTATTGTTGGCCCCATGTACGTGGGAGGCATCCAGGCAGAACCTTCCCAAGAATTCCTCTGGACTTTTCAAGGAAGAGAAACTTTAGCTGCATGATGAGTGTGTTTCTGGGGTCAGAGCCTGAGAAGTACAAAGTTTCCTTAATGTACTGGAATTGAAATTTATATTATTTCACAGAACCATGTTTTTTTTCCTGAAAGTCTATTTCCAGAAGGACTGTATGCAAAGCCAGGATCCCTCCATCCATCCATCCATCCATCCATCCACCCATCCATCCATCCATCCACCCATCCACCCATCCATCCCCCCACCCACCCATCCATCCATCCATCCGCTCATCCACCCACCCAACCATCCATCCCTTCCACCCACCCATCCACCCATCCACCCATCCATCTATATGTTCATTCATCTATCAATCTGTTCTTCCACTTATCCCTCCATGTGTCTGTTTTTTCATCCACCCATCTGTTACTTATCTACCCATCTGTTCATCCATCCAACCATCTATCTGTCCATTCATTCATATATTTATTAATCTACCCATCTCTTCTTCTGTTTACCCAATCTATCTGTTTTTCCATCTACCTGTCCATTTATCCATCTACCCATCTGTTCATTCACCTGTCCATCCATCAATCCATCCATCCATCCATCCGTCCATTCATCTGTCCATCCATCCATCCTTCCATCCATCCCTCCATCTGTCCATCCATCCGTCCATCTGTCCATCTCTCCATCTGTCCATCCATCCATTCTTCCATCCATCCATCTATCCATCCATCCATCCATCCATCTGTCCTTCCATCCATCCCTCCATCTGCCTGTCCATCTGTCCATCCATCCATCCACCTGTCCATCTCTCCATCTGTCCATCCATCCATTCATCCATTCATCCGTCTGTCTGTCCATCTGTTCCCATTAAATAGATGGTCCAATCATTCTGTCATTATCAATGTATGAATTAACTACCCAGTGTCTTTGCTTATGTTAAATGAGCAAGGGACAAATGCTTGGCTTAGGCTTGATGCTTTGTAAGGCCCTGAGTTGAAACAGGTGAAAGCAAGAGAAGCAGAAGTGTATGTGGACAGGCACATCACACCCCCTGGTGGGACTGCATTGGTGACTTCTTGTCTGTCCATCTGTCCATTCGTCCATCTGTCCATCCATCCATCCATTCATTAATTGAATTAACATATATTTATTCAGCACTTCCTATGGGACTGGTGCTGTGTAGTCAACACCTACGTAGTTCCTGCCCTCATGAAGCTATAGTCTCGTAAGGGAGACAGACTTCAAAAAACACAATCACAAATGGATATATACAGTTGTAGCCTTTGAGAAGCCTCATGAAACTGCAACTGGGGTGCCCTGGAGAGTAACGGGAGAAATGAGCTTGAGTTGGGATGGTCAGCCAAGGCCTCTGTAACTCCTGCTTTGCGATACTACTACTCTCTTTTCTTTTTTTATAAAATACAAGGTGGATGAATATGGCACACAGCAGCCGATTGCCTTGCTGAAGCTGCTGTTGGAAAAAGGCTACTTATATGACCGTGGCAAGGAGCTCAACTGCAAAAGCATTCGAGACCTTGACTTTATCGCTGCAATGGGAAAAGCCGGAGGAGGCCGCAATGAAGTTGACCCGAGATTTATTTCACTATTCAGTGTCTTCAACGTGCCATTTCCTTCAGAGGAGTCTCTGCATTTGATTTATTCCTCCATTCTGAAAGGCCATACCTCGGTAACTTGATTTTAATTAGAAGTCTAAACTGGAAGAGCTTGCATTGGGAGGAAACATACGCGGGGCTGGTGTATCCATTGGGTACAGCAGGGTCAAAGCCTACGGCTCTCGATACTTTTAAGGGCCTATGAAAATGTTTTAATTTCTTTCAAAATCAGAAGGAAAAAATCATCTTTATACAATGCCAATATAAAATGTAATTGTAATATGCTTTTATGGAGGAAGGAGTCCATGGAGACAAAAGTGCCTTGGGCCTGTGGGAGTCCTGACGTGGTCCTGAGATGCTCATGCCACATTGAATGACAGAGAATAATCAACTAGCAGGCTGGGGTCCTAGAGTCAGTCCCCATTCTGCTCCGTGAGCAGGTTCCTTGAACTCTCCTAACCTCATTATATTTGGAGCGGGGAGATCATGATGGTCCCCACCTCACTGGGTTTTGGGAGGAAATGCGTGTAAAGGGTGTGGCACGCTACCTAGCGCACAGCAGATACTACGTTACTAGTTATTGCTATTATTATTATGGTTTACTTGGCTTCTCCAAGTGGAACCCATTCATTTAAACAACCATCTTCTGATCCTGGCATTTTTCTACTAAAGCAGGGTCTGCATACTCAGAGGCTCCAGGGGCCAGGTGGGTAAGATAAAGGTGTGGAGGGGCCAGGCATGATCAGTAGGAATGGTGAGCACCTGGCCTGTTCATGCCCTACCTGAAGGCATTTACTTTCAAAACTCTGAGGTCTGTGCTGGTCAGATAAAGCTCCCACCGAGGGCTGTGTGGGGTCTTTGGTTTCACATCATGCTGACTTGTCAGTTAATGTGAAAATCTAGAGCAATAAAAACAAGTCAGGGCCGGGCATGGTGGCTCACGCCTGTAATCCAAGCACTTTGGAGGCCAAGGTGGGCGGATCACCTGAGGTCGGGAGTTCAAGACCAGCCTGACCAACATGGTGAAACCCCATCTTTATAAAAAAAAAAACAAAAAAAACCAACAAGTCAGGCCAGGCATGGTGGCTCACACCTGTAATCCTAGCACTTTGGGAGGCTGAGGCGCATGGATCACTTGAAGTCAGGAGTTCAAGACCAGCCTGATCAACATGGCGAAATCCCGTCTCTATGAAAAATACAAAAATTAGCCAGGCATGGTGGCGGGCACCTGTAGTCCCAGCTACTTGGAGGATGAGGCAGGAGAATTGCTTGAACCTGGGAGGTGAAGTCTTCAGTGAGCCGAGATCACACCACTGCACTCCAGTCTGGGCAACAGAGCCTCAATCTCAAACAAACAAACAAAAAAATCAGCTGATGAGCTTCTCTGTCTTTCAATTTTTTAATCTCCTATTTTAAAAAGAAGTCATAAAATTCACAAAATGGCTGGGCATGGTGGCTCACACCTGTGTTGCTGCACTTTGGGAGACTGAGGAGAACGGATCACTTGAGCCCAGGAGTTTGAGACAAGCCTGGGCGATGTGGTGAAACTCCGTCTCTACAAAAAATGCAAAACAAGTAGCCAGGCATGGTGGTGTCCTGTGGTCCCAGCTGCAAGGAAGGCTAGGGTGGGAGGATCGCTTGAGCCCAGGAGTCAAGGCTGCAGTGAGCTGTGATCGTGCCACTGCACTCCAGCCTGGGAAGCAGAGCAAGACCCTGTCTCAAAAAATAATAATAACACAAAATTCGTTATTTTAGCCATGTTGAAGTATACAGTTTGGTGGCATTTACTGCATTCACAGTGTTGTGCAACCATCAGCACTGTCTGACTTCAGAATTTTCCTCAGCCCAGCAGGAAACCCGTGCTCATTAGCACTTACTCCCATCCCACCTCTCATTCCCAGGAACCCGGAACCTACTTGTTGTCTCTATGGAGTTTTCTCTGTTGGGCGTTTCATGTAAATAGAGTCATAAAGCGTGTGCCTTTTTGTGCCGGGCTCCCTTCACGCTACATCATGTTCCCGAGGGTCATCCATGCTGGAGCATGTGGCAGTGCTTCATTCCTGGTTTGTTTGTTTTTTTTTTTTGAGAGAGAGTCTCGCTCCGTCACCCAGGCTAGAGTGCAATGGTGCACTCTCACTGCAACCCTCGCCTCCCGAGTTCAAGCGATTCTGCTGCCTCAGCCTCCTGAGTAGCTGGGATTACAGGTGCGCACCACCACGCCAAGCTAATTTTTGTATTTTATTTTAGTAGAGATGGAGTTTTACCGTGTTGGTCAGGCTGGTCTTGAACTCCTGACCTCAGATGATCCACCCATCTTGACCTCCCAAAGTGCTGGGATTACAGGCGTGGGCCACCACACCTGGCCACCTTCATTCCTTTTCATGGCTCAGTAATATTCCATCTTACAACTCTGCCACATTTTGTTTATTCATTCATCTACTGAAGGACATTTGTTGGGGGGGATCTCTTTGCATTTTTCAGACGTTTCATGAGAGCATTGTGGCTGTGACTGACAAGCTGACATCCTGCACGCTAGCACTTTACAAAAATATTGTGCAAGACCTACCTCCCACTCCGTCAAAGTTCCATTACATCTTCAACCTTCGAGATCTCTCACGGGTTTTTAATGGTCTTGTCCTCACTAACCCGGAACGGTGAGTTGGGTTTATCTTACTAAAACATGCCCCACAGGTATGATGGCTTTTCTTATTCTTTTAAGACAGAGGGCACATCAATGGATTTGATGAATCATTGTATGAATTAATGACCCAATGTCTTTGCTTATGTTAAATGAAGAGGCGAGACCAACGCTTGGCTTAAGACTTGATGCTTTGTGAGCCACTGAGTTGAAACACGTGGAACCGAGAGAAGCAGAAGTGTGGGCAGGTGCATCACACCCCTGGGGCAGGACTGGGTTGTTGACTTCTCGTTTTCAGTTCTGAAGATGGAGTTTGCCTGCATGGAGCCTTTTGCTCACGTAACTCAGTCGTTGCCGGTTCATTATAGAATGTGTGTCTTCAGGAGAAGTAAGCAGAGGACAGAAAGGATTTAAGTCTGGGTATAGGCAAATTCCCCATTAAAACTAGACTCGTATCTTCACATGAATGTCTGCTTTATTCTATGTGGATTTGCAAGCATAGTCCAATTATGTGGATTTATATTATGAATCCAGAAGATACTGAAAAATGAATTGAGAACTTTCCACATATCCTGCTCTTGGGTGCCTTGAAACGTGTAGAATGTCAGGGGTGCGCAGCAGAGGGCAGCACCAGGTGTTTCGGGTGGAGTGATGATTCTTTGCTAGAAAGCAGGAGAAGTTCTGGAGCTGGGGCCAGATGGAGTTGGCTCTTAGAAAAAGGAGCTGTTGGCCAGGTGCAGTGGCTCATGGCTGTGGTCTCAGCATTTTGGGAGGCCAAAGGAGGATTACTTGAACCTAGGAGTTTTAGACCAGCCTGGGCAGCATAGTGAGACTCCATCTCTATAAAAAAAATTTAAAAATTTGCTGAATGTGGTGGTGTATACCTGTAGTCCCAGCCACTTGGGAGGCTGATCACTTAAGCCCAGGAATTTGAGATGGTGGTGAGCTATGATTGCGCCAGTGCACCAGCCTGGGTAACAAAGCAAGACCCTGTTTCTTAAAATAAGAAAAAGGAAAGAAAAAGAAGCTGCCAGTGACCCTGATGCTGGTTTTAAATCCGTGTATTTCGGTAAGTAGGGAGATGTCAGGTACGTATTTTATGTCATTTATAGACAATGCTCTTTTTTTCTTTCCTACAGTGAGGTAAGCTATGGATGATGACTTTAGGGTCTTTACAGTAATTTATTAGCTTCTGTTGGGTCCCCTGGTTAGATTTCATTTATGTGAGACTAGCAGGGGCAAGACTAGAGAAACGTTGGGCCTTTACTGGGCCCTGTGCGTCTGTGTGACCGTCACAGCCGTCGGCCCTGGTATCCTGCAGGTGGCTTCCTGGCTGATTTTTGTCTCTTCCATTCTGCAGATTCCAGATGGTGGCCCAGATGGTGAGAGTCTGGAGGAATGAGTGTCTGAGAGTCTTCCATGACCGGCTGATCAGTGAAACAGACAAGCGTCTGGTCAGTACATCCAATGCACCAGCAAGGGCAAAACTCAGCCACCAAATTCAAAGGAAAATAAGCACCAAGAGGGTTTTTTTATACAGGACGCTAATTGCAGAAAAATAGACACTAACATGAGAAGTCAACAGGCCAAGGAGGGTGGGTTGGTTATTAAGCGCCTTGCAGCAATTGAAAAAAATAGAACGCAAATTGTTCTAGATAATAATAGTGTACCCTCTTTTCCTAATGAGTTTTAGCCTGTGAACTGTTGTTGAGTTTGGGGCCTTAAGTGGGCTTCTGTTTCAAGGTACAAGAGCACATAGGCGGCTTGGTTACAGAACATTTTAATGATGACGTGGAGGTGGTGCTGAGGAATCCCATATTGTTTGGAGACTTCCGAATGGCCCTGCACGAAGGAGAACCGCGCATTTATGAAGACATCCAGGACTACGAGGCAGCCAAGGCTCTGTTCCAGGTGGGACGAGCTCCACCCTGTCTGCAGGCTTGCTTGCATGGGCTGAGCAGGGAGCTGAGCATTGTGTGGGTGCCCAGGAGCCTAACACACGTGGCTCTGTCTGAGGACTTGAAATACAGGCTTATGTCCCGTCCAGTGACCCCCACATCCAGCGTGCTCAGGAGTGATGTTAGGAAACTGTTAAACAGACTCCTGGGGCCACCCCAGGAGACTTGCTGCACCGGGCCCACGGAGGGTCCCTGGATTCTGGTGCACAGCCAGGTTTGGGAGCCACTTGTTTGACTCCCTAATATTCATTTTCATTCAGATTCATGAGATGAGGCTTGGTACCTGCTTTGGGTCACTGCTGGCCAATCAAAGCCCAGCAGATGGAAATCTCAATTGTCAAAGCTAGATTAGTCCCAGAGACCCAAACAGTTTAATTATTTTAACTACTATAGATGTTCAGAAAAATCTCTCTTCCATTGTTAATCTCCTCTGGACAAAAGGAGGAAGTCCATCTCTTAAAATCCAGTGATCCTTGAAGACATTATTTATTTGTTTTATGTATTTATTTTGAGACAGAGTCTCTCTCTGTTACCCAGGCCGCAGTGCGGTGCTACAGTCTTGGCTCACTGCAGCCTCAACCTCCTGCGCTCAAGTGATCCTCCTGCTCCAGCCTCCCGAGTAGCTGGGACTAGGGGCACACATCACTGGGCCCAGCTAATTTTTTTATTTTTATTTTGTAGAGACAGAGTCTTGCTATGTAGCCCAGACTGGTCTCAAACTCCTGGGCTCAAGTGATCCTCCTGCCTTAGCCTCCCAAAGAGCTAGGATTACAGGCAGGAGCCACCATACTGGGTTTAAAACTTTTTTTTTTTAATGCAGGAAATTCTTGAAGAGTATAATGAAAGCAACACCAAAATGAACTTGGTTCTCTTCGACGACGCTCTGGAGCATTTAACCCGGGTGCACCGCCTCATCCGCATGGACCGTGGCCACGCCCTGCTGGTTGGGGTAGGGGGCTCAGGAAAGCAGTCTCTTTCGAGGCTGGCTGCCTTCACAGCCGGCTGCGAGGTCAGTCCACGTCCCCTCCCAGAAATAGGTTTATGATGCCAGTCTCAGCAGTTGGTAGTTCGTGTACATGCTGGAACAATCCACAGCAGATCGTAACAGGGTGTTTTCATAGAGTGTAGAGGTAGGTGTTTTTGCCTTGTTTTAGGCTTGTTATTATATTTTAACTGAATAGTCAAAGCTTTGACTTAGGATGGGGTTACATCCTGATAAACTCATCATAAGTCAAAAATATCGTGACTTGAAAATGCATTTAATATCCTGATAAACCCATTGTAAAGTTGAAAAATCCTCAGTGGAACCATTGAAGCTAGGGACCATCTGTATTGTCTTGTTTTTAGGCTGGAGAATGTCAGATCAAGTTAGAAAGTCAAACACAAGCAAATCCCTTGGAAGGTGATGTGTGTTCCTATGGGAAGGGCTTGGCCCAAACCTCAGTGGACCCGTCCTATGGGGTTGGCAATTTGCTGGCTGCTGTATCTGCACAGCCTGCACCCACAGATCTGGGTTAATCTTAGAATCTTGTTTTTTAACAGTTTTACTGAGATTGAATTCAAGACCATGCAATCTGCACATTCAAAGCATACAAACCAGTGCTTTTCGGCGTATTCACAGATCTGTGCAACCATCACCACAGAATACTTTAGAGCATTTTTGTGGCATCGGCCACAAAATGTGCTGGCTCATGCCTGTAATCCCAGCACTTTGGGAGGCCGAGGCAGGTGGATCACCTGAGGTCAGGAGATTGAGACCAGCCTTGCCAACATGGTGAAACCCTGTCTCTGCTAAAAATACAAAACTTAGCCAGGCATGGTGACAAACACCTGTAATCCCAGCTCCTCGGAGGCTGAGGCAAGGGAATTGCTTGAACCTGGGAAGCGGAGGTTGCAGTGAGCTGAGATCCTGCCAAAGCACTCCAGCCTGGGCAACAGAGCAAGATTCTGTCAAACAAAAACAAAAAAAAAAAAAATTTTTGTGGCTTCAAGAAGAAAGCCCATGCCCTTTAGTGATTGCTGCCCTGATCTCTGCACCCTCCCCTCATTGAGCCCTAGGCAACTAACTACTCATCTGCTTTCTGTCTCCACCATCTTCCTGTTCTAGACTTTCATATGAATAGTGTGTGTGTCTATTTTGTGTCTGGCATCTTTTTTATTTCATGTTGTAGCGTGTATCAGTACTTGATCTTTTTTTTTGGCCAGTAAGCCTCCTTTGTATGACTGCGCCTGTTTCCTTTACCCATCGCTGGACACGTTTGTTGTTTGCACCTGTTAGCTTTTGTGAACAGTGCTGCTGTGAACTTGCATGCCACTTTCTGTGTGGATGTGTGTTTGCATTGCTCTTGGGGATGCTCCTGGGAACAGAATTGTGGGGCCCCATGATAACTCTGTTTAATCATCTGAGGAAGCTCCAGGTGTGGCTACACTGTTTCCATTCCTCCCAGTAGCGTCTGAGGGTTCCTACTTCTCCACACCATTCTTAGAATTATACAGGTACCGCCTGCAGCTTCCACAGGTAACCCACCTGCAGGGGCCTCTGAAGTGGAGGTATGCACTGTGCACTGAGACGTCATATGAAGAAGAGTCATCTCCCTAGTTCACCCTTTTCTCCCCAGACCCTTCATTAGTTCTCTGGTATCTGACTTTATCCACTATTTGGGTCTTCCATTGTCCAAATGCCTCTGTTTTCACCTCCAGTTCTATGATACACATGCACAATATTATATTTTCAACTTACAATGGGTGTATCAAGACATAGCTCCATCATACACTGAAAAACGTACATTAAAATGCAGCTAGTACCTAACAGCAGCTATCTTTAGGTGATGAAAATACAAATGATCTTAATTTTTTTTAGATGTTTCTGCATTGCTTGAATTGTTGCAATGAGGATTATTATATTTAAAGAGAGAAATGAGTGAGTCTATAACCATCGTGATGATTACTCTGTGCAGTGGACTGAAGGTTTGTCTACACCTGCTCTGTGTGTGTGCTGCAGGACAGGGTCCGTGTTCAGCCTCCGTTCTTCTCAGACACTCAGCCACCCCTCATGTCTAGCTCAGACCCCTTTGACAAGTGCGCCCTTTGAGAAGATACTTCTTGCCGAAAGGTCATTTTCATGACCCTTCTTCTAGCAAGGAAGAGGTGTTCTTTTGCATAGACTTTCTTGTTTGTCTTCAGCATGTTTTCTGGAATCAGATTTAACTCAACATCGTCGCTATTACCACAGAGTCTGAGGCAGTTCAGGCTGTTATAACAAAGTGCGATAGACGGGCTGGCGCATGGACAGTAGATGTTTGTTTCTCACCGTTCTGGAGCTGGGAATGCCAAGATCAGGATGCCAGCATAGTCGGGCTCCAGAGAGGGCCCTGTCCTGGGTTGCAGATGGCTGGCTTCTCATGGTATCGTCACATGGATGGATGAGAGCAAGAAAAGTCTTTGGGGTCCCTTTTATAAGGGTACTAATCCATTCGTGAGGGCTCGACCCTCATCACCTAATCGCCTCCTAAAAGCCCAACCTCCAAATACCATCACATTGGGAGTTATGATTTCAACACAGGAATTTTTTTTTTTTTTTTGGTGGGTGAAACAAATGTTCAGTCCATTGCACGGAGTAAGAATCGCTATTGGTGTAGACTCACTCATTTATGTCTCTCTAAATGGAATAATCACTGCAACAATTCAAACAATGCAGAAACGTCTAAAGAAAATAAGGACCATTTGTAATTTCATCACCTAAAGATTGCCACTGTTAGGCACCAGCAGCATTTTAATGCATAGTTTTTCTTTTTAAAAATTCTTTTTCTGTTATTTTAATTTTTGGCATGGGAACCAAAGGGATAGTATGCACTTTTCAACTTTCAATAGGGGTATGTCTGAGTAAACCCATCATAAGTTGAAAATATTATAAGCTAAAAATACACTTTTGATTTATATATTCAACTTACAGTGGGTTTATCTGGATGTGACGCCGTCGTAAGTTGAGGATTGTGCTGAAAGCATAGCACTTTTGCATCATGGCAAAGTCAAAAAATTCTAAGTTGAACCATAGGAAATCAGGGACCATATGTGCATTCATATACAAACATGCCTCCTTCGTGCCAGCAGTGGGTTCATGTAAGGTAATGGATATAAGTTATGTAATTTTTCCCTACTGTATCACTGCATCTTTTCAAGTCAATAAATATGTGCAGACATTGTCTTTGGAAAGATTGGACAATATCCCAGTGTTTGGATATGCCACACATAACCCATCTCTGCTGGCAAACATTTAGTCTTTTCCTTGTTTTTAAATTGCACTGTAGTGATGAACACCTTTGCTTATGTATCTTTAAATATTATTCAGCTTTTTTTCCCATAGGATCGCTTTCTTTAGAAATTGGTAAATTGGCAGGTGAAAGGGGTATATGCTTTTTCCAGGCTTTTGTTGTATGGCGCCAGATTTTGTATTGGAAAGGTTGGACCTAAACTCGTGGAGTTTGACTCCTTGGAGTGGAAAGGACCCCGGGATGCAGGACAGAAGGAGAGGCAAAAAGTGTCCTTATTAACAACCAAGCACCCCACTACAAAGGATTATGCTAATTTATGCAACTGGCAACGTCTGCTCTCACATACCCTTGCCAATTCTGAATAGTGTCATTCTGATATTTGCCAAGATTATAGGTGGAAAATATTCCATTTTAAATGACCCTTTCTCCAGTTAATAATAATGAATAGCCTTTTATACATTCATTGGACATTTACCTTTTGTCTTTTGTGAGTTGCCTCTTTGTATACTTATTGATTTGTGAGAACTCTATATAGAAGAGCAATCACGGTTCATTCAATGAATCCAGCTTCCAATATTTCACAAATATTGGCCTTTTATTTAAGATACTTATAAAAAGGGAAAAACGAATATGCATGATCTACCTTTTAATCTGATGACATATAGAATTGAAATCATTCATTATTAAAATGTAATTGTTTTGCAATTGTTTTCCACATTTTTCTGTAGGATAAGACACTCCCTGCCAGAAAGTTGGTTTTTTGTTTTTCTGTTCATTTGTCCTGGTAAACCAGAGGCATTTTCCCCTGAAGTAGTGCCTTGAGGAACGGCAGAGAGGAAGTTGAGGGGCAGAGATGTGGAGGGGGATGAGAACACGCAGCGCTGTGTCTGGGCCCTAGGAAGCAGAGAGGGTTGGGTAGTGGGGTCAGAACAGGTGTTCAGAGGGTAGTG
>PVKP010030000.1:0-28376 GCA_004027715.1 Plecturocebus donacophilus | reverse complement strand
CTTTGCATTGGGTTAGAACATGTTCTTTTAGCTCACAGAAGTTTCTTATTATCCACCTTCTGAAGCCTGATTCTGTGAGTTCATCACACTCATCCTCTGTCAAGCCTTGTTCTCTTGCTGATGAGGAGCTGTGATCCCCTGTAGGAGGAGAGGCATTCTGATTTCGGGTGTTCTCAGCCTTTTTGCACTGGTTTCTTCCTATTTTTGTGGATTTATCCACCTGTCATCTTTGTAATTGCTGACTTTCAGATTGGGTCTCTGAGTGGATGTCTGGCTTGTTGGTGATGAAGTTTTTTCTGTTTCTTAGTTTTCCTTCGGCAGGCACCCCTTCCCCACAGAGCTGGGCCTTCCCGGGTTCAGCTGTGCTTGCTGTGAAACTCTCAGTCCTCAGCGCTTCCAGTTGCTGTTCTCCTTGTGGGGATGGGACCAGCAGAGCCCCACTAAAAGGGAACCCAGTCCCGTATACTCCGCACCGAGAAGCGCCATGCCGGCCAAAAGAGTCGCACTGGCAACCCGTGTGGCTCCTCTGCTGGGAATCTCCCAGTTTGTGGGCATCAAAAATTCGTCTGCAATTGTGGCATCCACTCAAGTCTCTGTGCTTTCACTGGGAGCTACAATCCCGAGCTGCTGCTACATGACCACCTTGGATCTCTCTCCACCCGGTGATGAAGTTTTTTCTGTTTCTTAGTTTTCCTTTGGTGGATGCCCGTTCCCCACAGAGCCGGACCTTCCCGGGTTCGCTGTGCTTGCTGTGAAACTCTCAGTCCTTAGCGCTTCCAATTGCTCTTTTCCTTGTGGGGATGGGACCAGCCGAGCCCATCTGTCCGTATACTCTGCACCGACAAGCGCTGCGCTGGGGCACCCGCAAAACAGCTGCGCCGGCCAAAAGAGTCGCGCTGGTGACACATGTGGCTCCTCTGCCGGGAATCTCCCAGTCTGTGGGCAACAAAAATTCGTCAGAAAGTGCGGCGTCCACGCGTTCTCTGCGCTTTCACTGGGAGCTACATTCCTGAGCTGTTACTAATCGGCCATCTTGGATCTCTCCTCCTTTTCCCTTATTTATTCACTTCAAGCCAGCATGTTGGAAAAACTAAAAAATGGCAGCTCTTAATACATCTAAAAAATTTGGGCATATCTTCATTTTTTCCCCAATGTAAAAGTTGTCAAACACAAATTTGAAAATCATTTAGTCTCCCCTGCTTTTTTTTTTTTTTTAATTAAACTTAAGAAAAGTAACCTTAGGCAAATCACTGAGTCTTTCTAAGCCTGTTTTCTTATATAGTAAATGAAGGATATAACCCAGTCTTTAAGGTTTCTTACAATTCCAAACTATCATGCGTTTGACCCAATGTTGTTTCTAGGACTGAAGAACTCTTGCTATCAAATGAGGCATTTCCATCATTTTTCTCAGTGAATGAAATGTTAAAAAGCAAATCAAGGCCTTGAGGTATGAAATATGCCACAAACCCATTTTAAGAGGGGGCAGTTAGTATTGTATCCCCTTGTTTATCTGTTTCTCTTTGCTACTCAACTACTAGTAAGGTTGTTACCACTGGTCCTTCTGCTGCTGCCTCCAATGAGAGGCAAAGACAAGGCCGATGAGGCTGGCAAGTGGGACCTTGCTGGGGCCTAAAGGAGAGGAACCAGATGTTTCTTGGTTGAACCACAGATTCATATTACTGGTACAGAAATCTCCACTTGAGAGCCATGACTAGAATGAACATATAAAGCCTTCAAATTGCCTGTAATCCCAGCACTTTAGGAGGCTGAGGTGGGCAGATCACAAGGTCAGAAGATCAAGACCATTCTGGCTAACAGGGAGAAACCCCATCTCTACTAAAAATACAAAAAATTAGCTGGGTGTGGTGGCACACACCTGTAGTCCCAGCTACTGGGAAGGCTGAGGCAGGAGAATCACTTGAACCCGGGAGGCAGAGGTTGCAGTGAGCTGAGATCGTGCCACTGCACACCAGCCTGGGCAACAGAGTGAGACTCCGTCTCAAAAAAAAAAAAAAAAATTGTAGGTGGGAGGTAGGTCCTCTAATCTAAATGAGAAATAATGATATTAAAATCTAAGCTTGAGTCTGCCATTTATGACTTCTGTGATTTATTTTTGGACAAACCATTCAACATGTCTGAGCCATAGTTTTTAATTTGTAAATTGGATACAGGGCTGACGTAAGGATACAATGAGTCAATTAATGTGAAAGAACTTTGTAAACTCTAAGGCTTATCACACAGGTCACCGCCTGTTTTCACAAAGTAAAAAAAGTTGTGACTATTTTATAAAATAGTTACAGAAAATAATGTTTCCTTTTTTCTGCAATCTAGCAATTTATTTATATTTTATATTAACTGACCTACATGTGTAAAAATGAGGTTAGAGTTTTACTGTAATATCATAATGGGTTTGAATTGAGAACCAGAAAACCTGGATCCACAATATTTCCTTGATAAGAATTAATTTCTGTTATTAAAAATGAGACACCATATGATTAAATAATTCACCTCTGGTCACCTTGACCTTGACTCCCCAGGAAAAGAGATGTAGAGAGTTGCACGTACTTTCAAGTGAATAAGGTATTAAGAGGGGGGTGGAAAAGAGAGGATTTTTAGTTTTTTGGTTGAATTTCTGCTTCAGTTAAGATGATTACCAAATTTTTCACTATGTCTTTAACACTAGTGTTACTAAGACAGTGGTGGGTCCTAATATATTTGAAACTTCTTGACTTCTTTATCTGTCTTCTGGCGTATATGAGTTGGCATTTGGCTCCTTTCAGTCTCAGTTCAATTGCCAGTAATTTTGGTGAGCTCCATACCTTTAAAATGGGACTGTTTCAAAACTGACATAAGAACAGAAAATCAAACACCACATGTTCTCACTGATAGGCAGGTGTTGAACAATGAGAACACATGGACACAGGGAGGGGAGCATCACACACTAGGGTTTGTTTGGGGGGGATCTGGGGGAGGGACAGCGGAGGGTGTGGAGGCTGGGGAGAGATAACATGGGGAGAAATGCCAGATATAGGTGACTGGGTGATGGAGGCAGCAAACTACCTTTCCATGTATGTACCTAAGCAATAATCCTGCATGATCTGCACATGTACTCTAGAACCTAAAGTACAATAAAGAAATAAAAAAATAAAAACAGGGCTGTTTCAGGAAGTTTTATTTCCTTCTTTTTTCTCCAGCAGTAATAATAGCAGCTTTACCAACTGTCATTTGCATTCTATGAGAAATAAATAATCTTTAGCATCACTAATCAAGGCTAGTCAGCATAAGAAGTTTAAGAAGTCTACACATTCTGTATATGTATGTATACTGTTCTTCATTACTCACATTCTTTTTTTTTTTATACTTTAAGTTCTGGGATACATGTGCAGAACATGCAGGTCTGTTACATAGGTATACACGTGCCATGGTGGTATGCTGCACCCATAAACCCATCATCCGCATTAGGTATTTCTCCTAATGCTATTACTCCCCTAGGCCTCTACCCCTCCACAGGCCCCGGTGTCTGATGTTCCTCTCCATGTGTCCATGTGTTTTCATTGTTCAGCTCCCACTTATGAGTGAGAACATACGGTGTTTGGTTTTCTGTACCTGTGTTAGTTTGCTGAGAATGATGGTTTCCAGCTTCATGCATGTCCCTGCAAAGGATGTGAACTCATCCTTTTTTTATGGCTACATAGTTCCGTGATGTATATGTACCACATTTTCTTTATCCAGTCTATCATTGATGGACATTTGGGTTGGTTTCAAGTCGTTGCTATTGTGAATAATCCTGAAATAAACATAAGTGTGCATGTGTCTTTATAGTAGAGTAATTTATAACGCCTTGAGTAAATACCCTGTAATGGATTGCTGGGTCAAATGGTATTTCTGGTTCTAGATCTTTGAGGAATCACCACACTGTCTTACACAATGCTTGAACTAATTTACACTCCCACCAACAATGTAATAGCATTCCTATTTCTTCACACCCTCTCTGTCCTCTGTTGTTTCCTTTTTAATGGCCGCCATTCTAACTGGCATGAGATGGTATCTCATTGTGGTTTTGATTTGCATTTCTCTAACGACTAGTGATGATGAGCTTTTTTTCTTATGTTTATTGGCCACATAAATGTCTTTTTTTGAGAAGTGTCTGTTTCTATCTTTTGCCCACTTTTTGATGGAGTTGTTTGTTTTTTTCTTGTAAATTTGTTTAAGTTCTTTTAGATTCTGGATTATTAGCCATTTGTCAGATGGATAGACTGCAAAAATTTTCTCCCATTCTGTAGATTGCCTGTTCACTCTGATGATAGTTTCTTTTGGTGTGCAGAAGCTTTTTAGTTTAATTAGATCCCATTTGTCAATTTTGGCTTTTGTTTGCTATTGCTTTTGGTGTTTTAGTCATGAAGTGTTTACCATGCCTGTGTCCTGAATGGTATTGCCTAGGTTTTCTTTTAGGGTTTTTATGGTTTTAGGTCTAATGTTTAAGTCTTTAATCTGTCTTGAGTTAATTTTTGTGTAAGGTGTAAGAAAGTGGTCCAGTTTATTTTCTGCATATGGCTAGTCAGTTTTCCCAACACCATTTACTAAATAGGGAATCCTTTCCCCATTACTTGTTTTTGTCAGGTTTGTCAAAGATCAGATGGTTGTAGATGTGTGGTGTTCTTTCTGAGGCCTCTGTTCTGTTCCATTGGTCTATATATCTGATTCAGTACCAGTAGTATACTGTTTTGGTTACTGTAGTCTTGTAGTATAGTTTGAAGTCAGGCAACATGATGCCTTCAGCTTTGTTCTTTTTGCTTGGGATTGTCTTGGCTATACAGGCTCTTTTTCGTTTCCATATGAAATTTAAAGTAGTTTTTTTTTCTAATTCTATGAAGAAAGTCAGTGGTAGCTTGATGGGGATAGGATTAAATCTATAAATTACTTTGGGCAGCATGGCCATTTTCACAATATTTATTCTTCCTAACCATGAGCATGAAATATTTTTCCATATGTTTGTGTCCTCTCTTATTTCCTTGAGCAGTGGTTTGTAGTTCTCCTTGAAGAGGTCCTTCACATCCCTTGTCACTTGTATTCCTGGGTATTTTATTCTCTTTGTAGCAATTGTGAATGCGAGTTCATTCATGATTTGGCTCTCTGCTTGTCTATTACTGATGTATAGAAAGGCTTGTGATTTTTGCACATTGACTTTTGTTTCCTGAGACTTTGTTAAAGTTGCTTATCAGCTTAGGGAGTTTTTGGGCTGAGATGATGGGGTTTTCTAAATATACAATTATGTCATCTGCAAACAGAGACAATTTGACTTCCTCTCTTCCTATTTGAGTACCATTTATTTCTTTCTCTTGCCTGATTGCTGTGGCCAGAACTCCCAATACTATGTTGAATAGGAGTGGTGAGAGTGGGTATCCTTGTGCCAGTTTTCAAAGGAAATGCTTCCAGTTTTTGCTCATTCAGTATGATATTGGCAGTAGGTTTGTCATAAATAGCTCTTATTATTTTGAGATATGTTCCATCAGCACCTAGTATATTGAGAATTTTTAGCATGAAGGGGTGTTGAATTTTATCGAAGTTCTTTTCTGCATCTATTGAGATAATCATGTGTTTTTTGTCATTGGTTCTGTTTATATGATGGATTATATTTATTGATTTGTATATGTTGAACCAGACTTGCATCCCAGAGATGAAGCTGACTTTATGTGGTGGATAAGCTTTTTGATGTGCTCCTGGATTCAGTTTGATAATATTTTGTTGAGGATTTTCACATTGATATTCATCAGGAATATTGGCCAGAAATTGTGTGTGTGTGTGTGTGTGTGTGTGTGTGTGTGTGTGTGTGTGTGTGTCTGCCAGGTTTTGATATCAGGATGATGCTGGCCTCATAAAATGAGTTAGGGAGGAGTCCATCTTTTTCTATTGTTTGGAATAATTTCAGAAGGAATGATACCAGCTGTTCTTTGTTCCTCTGGTAGAATTCTGCTATGAATTCATCTGGTCCTGGGCTTTTTTCAGTTGCTAGTCTATTAATTACTGCCTCAATTTCAGAACTTGTTGGTCTATTCAGGGATTTGACCTCTTCCTGGTTTAGTCCTGGGAGGGTGTATGTGTCCAGGAATTTATCCATTTCTTCTAGATTTTCTAGCTTATTTGTATAGAGGTGTTTATAGTATTCTCTGATGGGACCTTGTATTTCTGTGGGATCAGTGGTGATATCCCCTTTGTCATTTTTTATTGTGTCTATTTGATTCTTCTCTCTTTTCATTATTAGTCTGGCTAGTGGTCTATCTATTTTGTTAATCATTTCAAAAAACTACCTCCTGGATTCATTGATTTTTTGAAGGGTTTCCTCGTGTCTCTATCTCTTTCAGTTATG
Source organism: Plecturocebus donacophilus (assembly GCA_004027715.1). Lineage (NCBI taxonomy): Eukaryota > Metazoa > Chordata > Mammalia > Primates > Pitheciidae > Plecturocebus > Plecturocebus donacophilus. Next base: position 22,009 of record PVKP010030000.1, on the reverse strand, counting down.
CTGTGATCTTAGTTATTTCTTGTCTTCTGCTAGCTTTTGAATTTGTTTGCTCTTGCTTCTCTAGTTATTTTAATTGTGATGTTAGGGTGTTGACTTTAGATCTTTCCTGCTTACTCCTGTTGGCATTTGGTGCTATAAATTTCTCTGTAAATGCTGCTTTAGCTATGTCCCAGAGGCTCTGGCACGTTGTGTCTTTATTCTCATTGGTTTCAATTTTTCCTAGAACTTATTTATGTCTGCCTTAATTTCATTATTTACCCAGTAGTTGTTCAAGAGCAGGTTGTTCACTTTCCATGTAGTTGTGCGGTTTTGTGTGAGTTTCTTAATCCTGTGTTCTAATTTGATTGCACTGTGATCTGAGAGACTGTTTGTTCTGATTTCCATTCTTTTGCATTTGCTGAAGAGTGTTTTTACTTCCATTTATGTTCAATTTTAGAATAAGTGCGATGTAGTGCTAAGAAGAATGTATATTCTGTTGATTTGGGGTGGAGAGTTCTGTAGATGTCTCTTAGGTCTCCTTGGTCCAGAGCTGAGTTAGAGTCCTGAATATCCTTGTTAATTTTCTGTCTTGTTGATCTGTCTAATATTGACAGTGGGTGTTAAAGGCTCCCACTACTATTGTGAGGGAGTCTAAGAAGTCTCTTTGAGTCTCTAAGAAGTCTCTTTAAGTCTCTAAAGAGTCTTAGAGTCTCTTTGCAGGTCTCTAAGAACTTGCTTTATGAATCTGGGTGCTCCTGTGTTGAGTGCATATATATTTAGGATAGTTAGCTCTTCTTGTTGCATTGATCCCCTTACCATTATGTAATGCCCTTCTTTGTCTTTTTTGATCTTTGTTGGTTTTAAGTCTGTTTTATCAGAAACTAGGATTGCAACCCCTGCTTATTTTTTGGTTTCCATTTGCTTGGTAAATATTGCTCCATCACTTTACTTTGAGCCTATGTGTATCTTTGCACATGAGATGTGTTTCCTGAACACAGCACACCAAGATGTCTTGACCCTTTATCCAATTTGCCAGTCTGTATCTTTTAATTGGGGCATTCAGCCCATTTACATTTAAGGTTAATAGTGTTGTGTGTGAATTTGATCCTGTTATTATGATGCTAGCTGATTGTTTTGCCCCTTAGTTGATGCAGTTTCTTCATAATGTTGATGGTCTTTACAATTTAGTATGTTTTTGCAGTGGCTGGTCCTGGTTTTTCCTTTCCAAATTTAGTGCTTCCTTCAGGAGCTCTTGTAAGGCAGGCCTGATGGTGACAAAATCTCTCAGCATTTCCTTGTCTGTTTTTATTTCTCCTTCGCTTATGAAGCTTAGTTGGGCTGGGTAAGAAATTCTGCATTGAAAATTATTTTCTTTAAGAATGTTGAATATTGGCCCCCACTCTCTTCTGGCTTGTAGGGTTTCCGCCAAGAGATCCGCTGTTAGTCTGTTGGGTTTCCTTTTGTAGGTAACCTGACCTTTCTCTCTGGCTGCCCTTAACATTTTTTTCCTCCATTTCAACCTTGGTAAATCTTATGATTATGTGTCTTGGGGTTTCTTTTCTCGAAGAGTATCTTTTAGATGTTCTTTGTATTTCTGAATTTGAATGTTGACTCTTCTTGCTAGGTTGGGGAAGTTCTCCTGAATAATATCCTGAAGAGTGTTTTCCAAGTTGGTTCCATTCTCCTCATCATTTTTAGCTACACCAATCAAACATAGGTTTGGTCTTTTCACATAGTCCCATATTTCCTGGAGGCTTTGTTTGTTCCTTTTCATTCTTTTTTTCTCTAATCTTGTCTTCATGCTTTATTTCATTAAGTTGGTCTTCAATCTCTGATATCCTTTCTTCTGCTTGATCAATTCGGCTATTCATGCTTGTGTATGCTTCACAAAGTTCTTGTGCTGTGTTTTTCAGCTCCATCAAGTCATTTATGTTCTTCTCTAAACTGGTTTTTCTAGTTAGCAATTTCTCTAACCTTTTTTCAAGATTCTTAACTTCCTTACACAGGGTTAGAACATGTTCCTTTAGCTCAGAGGAGTTTCTTATTATCCACCTTCTGAAGCCTACTTCTGTCAGTTCGTCAAACTCATTCTCTGTCCAGTTTTGTTCCCCTGCTGGCGAGGAGTTACGATACTTTGGAGAGAAGAGATGTTCTGTTTTTTGGAATCTTCAGCCTTTTTGTGCTGTTTTTTTCTCATCTTTGGTTTTTGATGTTGATGACCTTTGGATGTGGTTTCTGTGTGGATATCCTTTTTGTTGATGTTGATGCCATTCCTTTCTGTTTGTTAGTTTTCCTTCTAATAGTCAGGCTCCTGTGCTGCAGGTCTGCTGGAGTTTGCTGGAGGTCCACTCCAGACCCTGTTTGCCTTGGTAACACCAGCGGAGGCTGCATAACAGCAAAGATTGCTTTCTTTTCCTTCCTCTGGAAGCTTTGTCCCAGAAGGGCATCCACCAGATCCCAGCCAGAGCTCTCCTGTATGAGGTGTCTCCTAGTAGGAGGCACAGGTGTCAGGGACCCACTTGAGGAGGCAGTTTGTCCCTTAGCAGAGCTTGAGTGCTGTGCTGGGAGATCTGCTTCTCTTGTTAGAGCTGGCAGGCAGGAACATTTAAGTCTGCTGAAGCTGCCCCAGAAGCTGTCCCTTCCTCCAGATGCTCTGTCCAGGGAGATGGGAGTTTTATCTATAAGCCCCTCACTGGGGCTGCTGCCTTTCTTTCAGAGATACCCTGCTGAGAGAGGAGGAATGTAGAGAGGCAGTCTGGCTACAGTGGCTTTTCTGAGCTGTAGTGGGCTCTGCCTAGTTGGAACTTCCTGGAGGCTGTGTTTACACTGTGAGGGGAGAATGACCTACACAAGCCTCAGTAATGGCTGACGCCCCTCCCCCCACCAAGCTCAAGTGTCTCAGGTTGACTTCAGACTGCTGTGCTGGCAGCAAGAATTTCAAGCCAGTGGATCTTAGATTGCTGGGCTCCATGGGGGTGGGATCTGCTGAGCTATACCAGTTGGCTTCCTGGTTTTTCCAGGGGAGTTAATGGTACTGTCTTTCTGGCATTCCAGGCGCCACTAGGGTATGAAAAAAAACTCCTGTAACTAGCTCGGTGTCTACCCCAGTGGCCTCCCAGTTTTGTGCTTGAAACCCAGGGCCCTGGTGGTGTGGGCACCGGAGGGAATCTCCTGGTCTGTGGGTTACAGTGACCATGGGGAAAGTGTAGTATCTGGGCTGAAGTGCACCATCGCTCACAGCGCAGTCCCTCACAGCTTCCCTTGGCTAGGGGAAGGAGTTCCCCAACCCCTTGTGCTTCCTGGGTGAGGTGACACCCCACCCTGCTTCAGCTCACCCTCTGTGGGCTGCACCCACTCTAACCAGTCCCAATGAGATGAACCAGGTACTACCTCAGTTGAAAATGCAGAAATCACCTGCTTTATGCATTGATCTCACTGGGAGCTGCAGACCAGAGCTGCTTTTATTCAGCCATCTTGCCAGCCACCCTCCTCATTTCACATTGTATGTTTGTACTAAGAGGAAAATAAAAATTGCCCATCATGCTAATCATTTTTAGTAATTGTTGCATTTTTAAAAAAGGGAATGACTTAGTAATATCCTCATTCTTTAAATTTATACACAAACAGTATAGAACATTGCATATTTATACTATTGACTTTGAAAAAAAAACTTTTAAGTTCAGGGGTACTTGTGAAGCTTTGTTACATAGGTGAACTCATGTCATGGGTTTGCTGTACAGATTATTTCATCAGTATTAAGTCCAGTACCCAATAATTATCTTTTCTGCTCCTCTTTCTCCTCCCACCCTCAGGTATACCCCAGTGTCTGTTGTTCACTATTTTGTGTTCATAAGTTATCATTTAGGTCCCACTTATAAGTGAGGACATGCAGTATTCAGTTTCCTGTTCATGTGTTAGTTTGCTAAGGATAATAGTGTCCAGCTCCAAACATGTTCCTGTGAAAGACGTGATGTCATTCTTTTTTATGGCTGCATAGTATTCCATGATATATATGTACCACATTTTCTTTATCCAGTTTGTCACTGATGGGCATTTCAGTTGATTCCATATCTTTGCTATTGTGAATAGTGCTGGAGTGAATATCCACTCTGGCAAAAAATATGTTATTTTTTTGACTTTTTAATAATAGTCATGCTGACTATTGTGAGATGATATCTCACTTTTGTTTTGATTTGCATTTCTCTAATGATTAGTGATGTTGAATTTTTTTTTCCATTTGTTGGCTGCATGTATGTTTTCTTTTGTAAAGTGTCTGTTCATGTCCTTTGCCCACTTTTTAATGAGGTTATTTGTTTTTCTCTTGTAAATTTGTTTAAGTTTCTTATAGATGCTGGGTATTAGACCTTTGTCAGATGCATAGTTTGCAAATATTTTCTCCCATTCTGTAGATTGTCTGTTTGCTCTGTTGATAGTTTCTTTTGCTGTGCAGAATCTCTTAAGTTTAACTAGATTCTATTTGTCAGTTTTTGATTTTGTTGTGTTTTCGTGTCTTCTTCATAAAATCCTTGTCCTTGTTTTATGTCCAGGATGGTATCACCTAGATGTCTTCCAGGATTTGTATAGTTTTTTGTTTTATATTTAAGTCTGTAATCCATCTTGAGTTGATTTTTGCATGTAGCATAAGGAAGGGGTCCAGCTTCAATCTTCTGCATGTGGGTAGCCAGCTATCCCAGTACCATTTACTGAACAGGGAGTCTTTTTCCCATTGCTTGTTTTTGTCAGCTTTGTCAAATATCAGATGGTCATATGTGTGTGGCCTTATTTCTGGGCTCTGTTCTGTTCTATTGGTCCTTGCACCTGTTTTTGTACCAGTACCATGTTGTTTTGCATACCATTTACTCTTAATGGGTGTTTAGAGAAACAGCATGTAAAATCTAAGTATTATCTCATCTGTTTATTGATGAAGTATTGTGATGTTTCTTAGTGCTTGATTTTGTAATTTTCTTATTTTGGTCAAAGAAATAGAAAAATCACAGCTTGTTTTTTTTGGTGGGGGGGGACTTGCAATATGTAGAAGCTGTATTTTACATTGTCACATAAGGGGAGTACTATATTCTGGTTTTTCAACTGTGACTATCACCTACTTTTTTGCTCATTTAAGCAATTTCCTTTGTTTTGTTTTTGATGGAAGATGAGAATTTATATGAATTAGAGTATCATATCTGGTACAAATCCATTTAAGAACAGGCTATACTTCTCTTGAAAAATGTCTTGGAGTTTACAGGATGAAAATCTGGTCCTAGGTTAAATACTTTCTAATTCAGATCAAGGCATTCTTCATTCGGTAGAACCTGTATATTTTCTCCTGTTGAGTGAAAAAGGTTACTATTAATAAAATAAAATTATATATTTTTATTTGATCTTATTAAAATTTCAATGACTAGTCTACTTTTAAGGGAATGTTTCTTTGAGCAGTTGAGCATTGTCAATATATGAAAATGGGACTGTGGATTTGGTGTTCTTCAGAAAGAACACAACATGGAAGTGTTCATTAACAAAAAAGTGGAGAAAACCAAAACAAATCTATTTCCAAGTTTCAAAAATGCAAAAGTAAACAACTAAACCTAACTATTAAAAACTAAAATTTTAAGCAAACTTTAGTTTTGAGCATGTGGAAATTATTACAGTATTATGTATATGTGTAGTTCAGTTTTTAGATAGGTAGATCACATTTTTCTCCTTAATTTATGTGATTTACATGGAATTGAATAGGATCTATGTGTTACTGAAAGTAATAGTGAATGTGAATTTGTCCTTTTAAAGCCCTTTGATTCTTAACATTGAGACCTTAGATACAGTAATGCTTAATTTGTCTTTCCATAAATAGAGAGGATTTTTAAAAACCTCTGCTAGGAGAAATGTCAGTTTATATTGAGTCATCATAGATGAGTAATATTCTAGAATTTCTTTTAGTTTAGACTTCTTAAATGTTATTTTGTCTAATTTTTCAAATACAGTATATTGTATTTTAAGTGTTTTGTTGAAGAAAATGTGTAGTAGCAGTTGTTGCAGAATCCTTTTCTATAGAAGATCACACATTTCTTGGAATCAAGTTGGATATTTTTCTTTTTGTTAAACATTATAAGAATTACTGGGCAATAGCAACAGACATGGAGATTCTAACATGAATGTCTAAGTAGAAACTTTGTTTTAGAGGTCCTTTGAAAATTTCCTTTGGAAAATTTATTATATATTTATATATACTTTCACGTTCTTTGATGAGGGTTATATATATACTGACAATGAAGTTATTATCAAAACATACAGTGTAGAAATAGAAATTAAGGGTCCTTTCAGCATCATGCAGTGTGGGCAATTATTTGAGATATATTCCCACATATGTGAATATTAGTGTGGCTATATATCTTATTGTTTTCTATATTAATGATTTACACAGTGGAGTCATATCATACAATTGCTTTACTTAAATACATATGCATATAAAGATTTGGCCAAAAAGAAAGAGAAATTAAAATATTTCACTCAATGAATGTGTGCCCTGAAATGAATGTGAGATGTAAATATGCTATTCCTGTCAGATTCAGTTCTTTTATGTATGCTAGGCTGAGTGTGTTTCTAGGGTTTAAAGTTATGTATTTTTTAAATATACAATATGAAATACAAGCCAACTAATTCATCTAGTATGCAACCAAAGTAAAAAGATAACTGGCTATGAGAGAAAGTGTGTCAGTCTTCAACATGCATTACCTTAAGGGATTTTGACCATATCCATATTTTTCTTATATGGTGACTTTAGACCCTAATCTCTGAGAAAGAGGCAACTTAAGTGTAGTGATTCTTTTGTGTTTAATTAAAAATTTTTAATAGTCTGGTAGACTATGTTAATTTACTTCAAGTCTACTTTAATAAATTCCTTCACCAGTCTGTACCATGATGATCTCTTAGATGCACATCTTGGGGATCCTGAAGAAGAATAATACTTGGATGAAATTATCAGCTTTGACATCAGTCCCCTTTCGGCCCTGGCCAGTATTTTTTTACTGCTACCACCCTACGTTTATGTAGGAATGGTTGTTTTGTTTTTATATACTTATATCCCAAATGCTTCCAGAATGCATATTATTTAGTATCATCTGTTATGATTGATACTCACTAATTGTTGAGAATTAAGTGAACAATGTAATTATATTTGTGTAACTTACATATAATTATCACTGTTCTAAGTATAAAGAAACTGAAGTACAGATGAAGGCAAATATATTGTCTTGGAAATAAAAAATCTGGGTATCTGGGTTCATATCCTATTTCTGAAACTGTATAATCTGTGGAAAATCCCTTAGTCTCCTTGAGCCTCTGCTTTCTCATCTATAGAATGAGGATCTTATCTCCCTGAAAGGGTTATTGGGAGAAATGAGTGAAATCATCATTGTGAAAATGCTTTGAAACTGTAAGATTCCATACAAGTATAAAGCCATAATTATAGTATTCCAATACACTACCAGTTGTAGACCATCAGTCTAATAACATTGGAAAAGAGCAACTCAGTAGTCTTCATACTGTTCCTACACAGCGTCAGGTCTGGAGACGCTGGGTCTACTTACCACTAGGTCTGTATCACATTACTAATATTTATCATAAAAGCAATTTTGGAAAACTTGTTCTTATGAGCCTAAATTTCAAAGGTAATTTTAGGCCTGTAATATATTGTAGAGGTCTTTTGAATAATAATTTAAAAAATCTCAGAGAAGGTGAGCACAGTGGCACACGCCTCTAGTCCTAGATACTCCAGAGGCTGAGGCAGGAGGATTGCTTAAGCCCCAAGTTCAAGGCCAGCTTGGGCGACATATCAAGACTTATTTCTTTGAAAAAAGAAATCCAGATAATGAATGTTTTTTTTTTTTCTCTTATTTTCTGTCTAGTTGAAACTTATTCAAGTTTGTAAACTACAAAAAGTAGTATGTAATAGGTCACCCACATAGTCTCATTCTTCCTACTTTAATCCAATTTTCCCCAGAATATAGCATAAAAATCTTGGTGACCAATTTGTTTATGCCATTCAACTCATCTGATAAGAATATAAATAAAGTGATTAGTTATGACATTTAAGTTTTATGGCATATATGACTGATGATGTTACCTGATTATTATCAGTAACATTGTAAATCTGTAAGAAAAGTACTTACTTTGTCCTTTTAAAATTTACTTCCCTTTCTAATGAGATCTTTGAGGATATTCTGCAATTACATAGTTAAATATTTTGGTCTTAAATATCTAATATAATATAAGTTGAAATAATGGGATTACACCCTGAAACATATAATAAACAAAACTAACAGAAATGAAACCATCACAGGAGAAAATGTGAAAAGAGAGGTATATAATGAAGTAAAAAAAATGTTTTGATTAGGATTGTAAAGGACTAACAGGAGATATCACCAGCGTGTTTCTTACTTGGTGCTTTTCTTTCAGGAAAAGTCTTATCAGCTGGAGAAAGTGGCTCTTTTCTTTGAACTAAGCTCTGGTTTCTCTGAAATCAGATTTTGTATTTCCAAGGCTCTATTCTGCAATGCCAGCACAAACATACATCAGCAGCCATATAGTACTTTAGAGACTTAGCAAGAAAGTATCAAACAATTACTTCCGTTTAGAACCTGAAGATGACTTTACAGAAATCTTACTGGAGTTTTAGGGAGGAGGAGAATAAGACAAACATACTTTATGAAAAGTATATATAAAACAATACTGTGAATTGGTTGATAAGATTGCATTTTATCAATGAGAGATGCAGGAAAATATCTTCATTATATTCTTCAATAAACTAATAGTTTGTATTAACTGTGTAATTGAGTGAATCTGCTGTTAGACTTATTTTTGAATCTGGTTGATAGGTGCCATTATAGTGAATTTATTGTTGACTAGTGCATTGCGCAGTGGAAGAAGAAATGTAATAATTCCAAATAAAATAGTGGTATTTCTTTTCTGGTAATATAAAAGACTCAGATTATTCTGTCCTAGTTTCTAAACTCACAGAAATACACTACTAGTTTAATACTTGGTATTGCTGCTATGTATTTTAAGTACCTCTAACTTCAAATTACTGTTTGTGGTACAATGAAAAGATGAAGAGTCAGAACATCTGGGTTACGGTCTTGGATTTTCTGCTTATTAGTTTTGTATCTCTGACAAGTCACTTAATTTCTTTGGACCTTAGTGTTCTCATTTGTAAAATAGAGCTAATAGTATTATACTTACTTATATAGGTCATAGGGTCGTTGTGTAGCTTAAATGAGAATTTATGTGGAAATGTCTTGTAAATTATAAAGTATTGTTTAATATGCTATCTAAAATAATTTCTTTAGGATGAGAAGGGATATGAAAAAAAAGTACAAGTGTAAGTTATTATTTCTTTTTGCATTAATATGAGGGATATCAACCATACTCTTTATTAGAAAGAGCGAGAACATTCCAGAAAGGTCAACTGTTTTGTCTGTTGTTAGAGGATTAGAGAGAAGTTTAATATGGGCCATAGATTTCAGGTCATGTATGTTTTTATATTTAAAATTCCCTTCAGATTAGAGTCTTGTAATCTTACCTTTTGACCTTGTTTACTTCCTATGAAAATACTGTGTAAGTGTTTTTGTGTGAAGTGTATATAAAATGCACATATACATTTTATCTGGATGTAGAAAAATACTACAGTAGGCATAGTAAGAGGCAGTTCCTTTTGAGAAGACTTCATTCATCCATTCATTTTTTGTGCAGCTATTTGTGTCAGGCACAAGTTAATTGTCCTTGCTCCAACATTTGAACATATTAACTATGAAAACTCGGTCATCAGTTTGTTGTTTACATGATTATTAATTTCTGTTCATATTATGTACCTTTTCAGCAGATCCTTGAAGTCTTCATGGGATGTAGATATTGATAAGGGATGTACTCTGTTTTCAATTTATTACCTTATGTTTAATCACAAATAAGTAAAAATGGTATAAAAAAGAGATAAAAGTGGTATGTTTCTTGGATGTATAGCTGCATGTGAGGAAGATCTGGCATTATCTCTATTCAGTCACCTATTTATTAAGCCCTAATTTATACTGCAGACAAGAGGGATTTTCTGAAAGTTAAGGGAAAAATCACCATGTATTGTTAATATTATCCATTGATTAGCACATATTTTTTGATCATATACTCTAAGTCAGGCACTATGCTAGATGCTAAGGATAAAGTAGATGTAAAAAGGGACATGATTTCTGGCCTTGCTTGTCCAATAGAAGAGAGAGACATTAATCATATAATTTCACAATTAGGTTTAAAATTAAAACAGCGATAAACACTAAGGAGAGGTATGTGGTCTTATGAGAACTCACAACATTTGGGAGAAATAGAAAAATTAATGATGGTACATATTTGAATGATGAAAAGAAGTGGGAGAACTACCATTAGTAATCTATAACATTATTACATGTATCTTATATATCACAGCGTTCTAGTGGTAAGAGCTTTGTTAGCATTATGGGTGGGAGTAACTGTCCCACCCATAATTAGCTAGGTAAACTTAAACAATTTTGAGATAATAAAGAATGATTTGAAATCAATTTAAAAAAATGTTAAACATAGCAAGTGAACCATTAGAGAACAAAACCCACAGTTTTACTTCATACACTTAGAATCAGTAGAATAAGTCCATATGCTAAATTATCTCTTTACACATGTCATTTTATTATATATGGTGTTTTTTTACTTTGAAAAATAGGAAAGTATGACTTTGGGAACTAAGAAGCTTGCCAAAATAAAATTCTTCCTGTAAGATATTAATGGAAGCATTAAAAATTTATATTATTTTATTGATGTTTTTACTTTTGTTGAAGTTTAACTTTATAGAGGGAACCCATTAATTTCACTTTAAATTTTGTTTTGTTACATGAAATATTTATACAGTTGTTTGAATTGCAGAGCTTATAAGAAATTTAAAACATTTTTTAAAAGAATGTTTTGATTTCATGAAATAACTATTTTCCTTTTCTTCATTTTTTTATAAGCAAAGCTTAAATCTAAAGTTCTTTAAAATTAATTGGTTAGCCTTTTTGATTCTTAATTATACTGTTGTATAATATTAGATCTGTTTCCTCAAATATTTAATTCAGTGCATCAGTAAGAATTGCTCCAACTAAAATGTTTTTCTTGCTTAAGTGAAATAAAAGAGATATGTTAATAATACTTAAGTTATTATTGATTGCTGAATGGCAAGTAATTTATAAAGTCAACACTCACATAATATCATTCTTTTAGATTTGCAGAGGAAACTGGCCAGACTTTATGACAGCAGTTTTTACTTTATCACTCACAGAGCTCCCTGAATGAATTTCATGTTTAATGGGTGTTGGGGGTAAAAGTCCTTTGGTAGATTGGAAGCGGGAGGAAGAAAAATGTATGTCTTTGAGCTATATGCTTTAATCATCAGGATAGTGCAGGTTATATTCATTTTTCCTTTTCATTTGGTTATTTTTCAATGTAGATTTATCAAAGAGTAACAATTTATTGCATGTTTAGTATTTGGAATGGAATATGCAGCACTGGGTGTTACTAGAAATACCAATTGAAAATATTTTTTTCTCTTTTCTCTCTCAATTCTTGGACTTAAAACAAGTGTTCCTGTAAGTAGCCCTGTATTTAACATCCAGCAGTATTATGCTGACTTTGAATATTAATAGAACATGAAAGATAAGTTGTGTTTCAAACTGCATTGTAACTATGTACTGAACTACACTGTAATTCTATCTATCAAATCCTGGCTTACGGTGTTCTCATGAGGGTCAACTATTGTAATTAGAATTAATGAAGGATAAAATGCTTTTTTCTTTTTGGGTAGGGGGCATTCTGTTCCCTTGTACTTTACAAGCTTGAATTTCCCCCTATACTACAAATAGTACTTATGTTTAGTAAGAAAAATATTGCCCTATCAAATTTGGGAAGCTAATTAATTACAGGAGACATTAAAAAATAATTTCAACTTTTATTTTAGATTCAGAGGTACAACTGCAGGTTTGTTACCTAAGTTTATCACAGGATGCTGAGGTTTGGGATGTGATTGATTCCCGTCACCCAGGTACTGAGTGTAGTACCCAGTAGTCAGCTTTTCAGCTTTTGTCCTGTCCTCTCTCTCCCCTCTGGTAGTCCTCAGTGTCTGTTGTTGCTATCTTTATGTCCATTAGTACCTATTGTTTAGCTCCTACTTATAACTGAGAATATATAGTATTTGTTTTTCTGTTCCTACATTAATTTGCTCAGGATAATGACCTCCAGTTGCATCACTATTGTTACAAAGGCCTTGATTTTGTTTGTTTTTATAGCTACATAGTATTCCATGGTATATATACACCACATTTCCTTAATCCAGTTCACTATTGGTATGTACCTAGGTTGATTCCATGTTTTTGATATTGTGAATAGTGCTGTGATGAACATACAAATGCATGTGTCGTTTTGGTAGAACAATTTATTTTCTTTTGGGTATATACCCAGTAATGGGATTGCTAGATTCAATGGTAATTCTGTGTTAAGATCTCTGAGAAATTGCCAAACTGCTTTTCACAGTGGCTGAACTAATTTACATTTTCTCTAACAGTGTATAAAAATTCCCTTTTCTCTGCAGCCTCACCAGCATCTGTTGTTTTTTTTTTAGTTTTCAGTAATAGCCGTTCTGACTCGTATGAGATGGCATCTCACTGTGGTTTTGATTTGCATTTCTCTGATGATTAGTGATGTTGAGAATTTTTCATATGTTTGTTGGCTGCTTGCATGTCTACAGGAGACATTTGTTAACTGTGTTAGTGAAAGTTCTCCAAAAAACAGAACCAATAAGATATACAGTCATGTGTTGCTTAATGATGGGAATACTTTCTGAAAAATGTGTCATTAGATGACTTTGTTCTTGCGCGAACAGCATAGAATATACTTACACAGACCTATACTTACACAGACCTACATGGTGTAGCCTACTACACATCTATGTGATTTAGCCTGTTTCTCCTAGGCTACAAACCTGTATAGCATGTTAATGTGCTTAGTACTGTAGACACTTGTAATACAATGGTAATTATTTGTGTATCTAAACATAGAAAAAGTACAATAAAAATACAGCATAAAAGATTAAAAATGGTACACCTATAAAGGGCAGTTACTATGAGTGCAGCTTTCAGGACTGGAAGTTGCTCTGGGTAAGTCAGTCAGTGAGTGGTGAGTGAGTATGAAAACTTAGGACGTTATTGTATAGTACTGTAGACTTTATAAGGACTGTACACTTAGGCAACACTAAATTTATAAAGAAATATTTTATTGGTAAATTAACCTTTTTACTAAATATTCTTAATAAACTTGCTAACTTAACTTTTTTACTTTATAAACTTTTAAAAAACTTTTTGACTCTTTTGTAGTAATACTTGGCTTAAAACACAGTAACACTTGGCTTAAAACGTAAACACATTATACAGCTGCACAAATATATTTTACTTCCTTATTCTATGAGCTTTTTCCCTATTTTTGAATTTTTCTTTTTTTCTTTTTTGAGATGAGGTCTTACTCTGTCGCCCAGGCTGGAGTGCAATGGTGCAATCTCGGCTCACTGTAACATCCGCCTCCCGTGTTCAGGTGATTCTTCTGCCTCAGCCTCCTAAAGAGCTGCGATTACAGGTGCATGCCACCATGCCCTGCTAATTTTTGTATTTTTAGTAGAGACAGGGTTTCACCTTGTTTCTCAGGCTAGTCCCGAACTCCTGACCTTGTGATCCACCCGCCTTGGCCTCCCAAAGTGCTGGGATTACAGGTGTGAGCCATTGCACCCAACTAAAATTTTTTTACTGTTAAAACTTTTTTATTAAAAACTAAGGTGCCAACACATATTAGTCTAGTCCTACCCATGGTTGGGATCATCAATATCATTGTCTTCCATTCCACCATCTTGTCACACTGGCAGGTCTTCAAGGGCAATAATATGCATGGAGCTGTCATCTTCTATGATAATAATGCCTTCTTTTGGAATACCTCCTGAAGGACTTGCCTGAGGCTCCTGAAGGAGCAAACTGTAAAATAACAATAAGTCTAGTTTTAGTCTATACATAAACCAGTAACATAGTCATTTATTATCATTATCAAGTATTATGTACTGTATATCAGTGATCCCCAACCTTTTTGGCACCAGGGACTGGTTTCATGGAAGACAGTTATTCCATGGACCAGGGATGATAGGGCATGGCTTCAGGATGAAACTGTTACACCTCAGGCAATCAGGCATTAGATTCTTATAAGGAGGTGCAGCCCAGATCCCTCGCATGCACAGTTCACAATAGGGTTTGTGCTCCTGTAAGAATCTAATGCCACTGCTGATATGACAGGAGGCGGAGCTCAGGTAATAATGCTTGCTTGCCAGCTGCTTATCTCCTGCTTTGTGGCGAGTTCCTAACAGGCCACGGACTGGTACTGGTCCATGGCTCAGGATTTGAGAAACCCTGCTATACATAATTGTATGTACTACATTATGATGGCTACAATGTCACTAGGCAATTGGAATTTTTCAGTTCCATATAATCTTTTGAGACCATGGTCACATATGAGATCCATCATTACCTAAATATTGTTAAGTAGCACCTGACTTGTAAGGGACATTTATTCTGAGGAATTAGCAGAGAAATCCTATGATCTGCTGCTTGCAAGCTGGAGACCTAGGAAAGCTGGTGGTATAATGCCATTCTGAGTCTGAAGCACTGAGAACCAGGTGAGTTCATGGTGTAAATCCCAGTCTAGCTGCAGGAGAAGACCCATGTTCTAGCTCAAACAGGCAGGCAGGAAGCAAAAAGCTGTAAATTCTTCCTTCTGTCACTTTTTGTTTTATATAGCCCTCAGTTAATTGGATGATGGCCAACCCCATTGGGGAGGGCAATGTACTTTACTGAGTCTACTGATTCAAATGCTAATCTCACCCAGAAACGCCCTCACAGACACACCCAGAAACAATGTTTAATCTTAGCACTCTGTGGCCCCATTCAAACTGACATGTAAAATTAAGCATCATATGAATTTAAGTTGTATGAATATTTTATTAAAGGTGACAGAGGTCAGGAATGTCTCAATAATTTTGCCAAAAAGTAAATTAAAAAGTAGAAGATAATTACTGCCATTTCCTGTCATTCATAACACCATCCAAAATAATTTAACCCAAAGCCTTATTATCTAGTAACAGTTGTGCAGGTCAGTTAGAACAGATAATCAAATTTCTCTGATCTGGACATTTCTGTCATACACTGAGTGATATAACTAAGAGTTGTATGGATGAATAGCACAGAGAGACCTAATTCTTCCACATTCTTTGACTGCATGATAACTTGGAGAGAACACTGAATAAATTGATATTTCTGGTTAATATATAAGTTTTAGATTTTTGCAAATTAAAAACACTAATATGAGCAAAGATGTAACTTATATAGAGATTCAGTTTTCTGTTCAGAGTCTTGGGATATCCAAAAGAAAAATAGCTGGAGGAGTTTATGTGTTGATTATAAGACTCATTAAAAGTCAAAAACACCTAGTAGAAAAGCTTCAATTTTTGAAAAATGAGGTTCTTTGAGAACGATGGATCATTGACTAGCTGATCATGTATTTACTTTGTTTCTTTTTCTGTCTTTTCTATGGGCAAGGAGGAGTAGTTAGATGACAGTAAGAGAATTTGGATTTCAGATGTGCAGATTTTTGACACTTTGATACAAAGGAATGATCATTCTAAATAACTTATTGCAGATGCATTTGAAAGAAGAAATGAAACGATTAAAAGTTCTAACTTAAAAGAGTTGCAGTGAAATTAGAGACTCTTTAGTTCAGCCTGTATGAATGAGGAAACCTAGGTAAATAGAACACAGAAAGTTAATATAAACTGGTACTAGAAAGTTAATAAAAACTGCCATGACCCTGGGTTCAGTGCTATTTTCAGTATTTTATTTAATGTATTTTTAATAGTTCTAACTTACCTATAAGATAAACTTATGTTTGTCTCCATTCATTTTATTTATAATCTAAGTAAAATAACACATTTTTGAGATATTTTGGTTGGCTCTTTGAAAATTAGTTGTAAAAAATCAAATAAGTTAGGAACTCTACAAGCATATTGTATCATTTTTTGGCTCTAGTTTCTTATTTTCTTAATGTTTTACATATTCGTTGATACTATACATAAGATAGTTGATCCCCTGGGTTTAGCTCTACAGGTATAAAGATTTAAATACAGTTTACTTCCGAAAAGTTATCTAAAAATTTAAAGGAGGAAATACATCAAAGAAAAGAAAATTAAACATTTAAAGTAGGAAATATTAAAAATTTTAAATAGGGAAAAATTTCAAGCCTACTGAAAAAACAGATTAACCAACATTAACAATATTTTAACCAAATTTAACAATGTTAACAAATATTTTGACATGTTTGCTTTATATTTATTTTTGTTATAAAGAAATAAAAGTTCATAAAGACTCTTGAGTTCCTTCATATCCCATTCTGTCTCATTTTACTTCTCCAGAGATAATCACTTTCTAAAGTTGGTATGTATTCTTCCTCCATCTTTTTATATTTGATTATTTATATTTATGTATTCATAAATTTTATATACCTACTATACCAATATGGTATCCACTAGCCACATGTAGCTATTTAAAGTGATTAAAATACATTCAGTTTTTCTTAGGAGTACTAGCCGCATTGTAAGCGTTTAATGTACTTTAATATCCCCATATTGCTAGAGGCTACTGTATTAGTGCAGATACTGAACATTTTCATTATTGCAGAGAGTTCTGGTGTATACTATTGTTTGCATGTGCTTAATATAAATTGTATCATGCTGAACATTTCTGGAGTTTTTTTTTACAGCATTATGTTTTCGAGATTTATCTACAGTGATACGTATAGTATCCTTTTCTCAGGGTTTCATTATATCAATGTACTACATTTTATTTATTCACTTATTTATAGATGTTTAATCTATTTCTGGTTATTAAATGTTAAAACAATGCTGTAAGGAACACTTTTATGCTTGTTCCTTTGTCACATATGTGTAAAAATTTCTTTAGGGTGTGTATTTGTTGGTTATCATCACTATCAACTTTGCATGATGTAGCCAGTTATTCTCCAAAGTAGCAATACCAATTTATGCTTCATCAGCAATGTGTTAAGATTTACTTTTCCTTATATTCTTGCTTATACTTAGTAATATTAGAATATAGTGTGAAATGTTGTTTTGTTGTAATTTGAATTTCTCTAATAGTGAGAATGAGCAACATTTCATAATGTTTATTGTCCATTTGGATTTTTTTTTTGTTTTCATCTTTTTCTTTTTTATTTCATTTTTTATAATCATTTATTTTTGGTCATATGCATTGTAAACTTGTACCATTTTGTGGCTTATGTTTTTACTTTGTTTATGATGTATCGATGTATAGAGGCTTCAGAACTTACTGTGTTAATATTTTTGGCCTTTCCCTTTAAGGCTTCTACTTTTTTGAGTCTTAAGAAAGCTTTTCCTATTTTGATGTCATATGGTTATTAATTTTCATTTTTCTTCTAAAATGTTATAATTTTGCTTTCTAGGCTTAGTTTTAAAAATCCACCTGGAGTTTATTTTGTGAGATGGTCTAATTTTTTTCCATGTGTGTAACTAAGTTTCTCAGTATCATTATGAAAATAATTTATCTTTTCCTCAATAATTTATATTGCCAACTTTCTAATATACGGTACGAACAATATTCAGAACCAAATTGCTGTATATATGTGGTTCTGTCTATGGGTTCCCTATTCTGTGTGGTTGATTTGTTTATCTGTATGCCAACACTAAGCTATCTAAATTCTAAATTATCATAGCTATATAATAGGATGATGGCTATTAGGATAAATCTTTCCATATTGTTCATCTTCTTCAAAAGTATCCTATTTTCAGTCTTTTCTTTTATATGTGAATTATAGAGCCACATTGTCAAGTTCTGTTAACAACCTTCATGTGATTTCTAGTGGAATTGAATTTATAGAAATAATTTAGTGAGAATAGACATTTTTATGGCACTGAATTTTTTTCCTTTACCAACATGGTATATCTTCCCATTCATTTAAGTTTCCATTTATGCCTGACAATAAACTTTTAGAATTTCCTCCATAGAAGTTTTACTCAGATTTTGTTAGATATAGTCTAGGTACGTTATGATTTTGTTTCTATTGGAATGAGGTGTTTTATTACATTCATGCTTGGATATTGCCTCTATGTAGGAAAGCTATTAATTTTTTGTTTATTGATCTTATATTCAGTAACCTTGTTGAATTGTCTCATTAGTTTTGACAGTTTGTAGATTATCTTGGATCTTCTGTATAATCATATTAATTGTAAATAATAATTTTTATTTCAATTCTTATACTTTTAAAACTAGTTAGGGGCTGGATGCAGTGGCTCATGCCTGTAATTCCAGCACTTTGGGAGGCCAAAGTGGGTGGATCGCCTGAGGTCAGGAGTTCGAGACCAGCCTGGCCAACATGGTAAAACCCCGTCTCTGCTAAAAATACAAAAATAAGCTGAGCATGGTGGCAGGCACCTGTAATTCCAGCTACTCGGAGGCTAAAGCAAGAGAATTATTTGAATCTTGGGAGGCGGAGGTTGCGGTGAGCCAAGATCGCACCATTGCACTCCAGCCTGGGTGACAAGAGTGAGACTTGGTCTCAAAAAAAAAAAACAAAAACAAAAAAACAAAAACCGAAAAACAAAAGCAAACAAAAAAACTAGTTAGGATTTCCTGCATAGGCCTGACTAGAAGCAGTACTAACAAACATTCTTATCTTGTTTATGATTTTAAAGAGAATGCTTTAAAATTTTACTATTAAATATCAGGTTAAGAGAAGTTTCTTGTATTCTTAGTTTGCTAAAAGTTTCTTAATACAAGAATGTTGATTTTTTTTTCCTTTATCTTTTGAAATGATCTTATGGCTTTTCTCCTAAATATGTTAATGTGGCAAATTACATTACTAGATTTAGAAATGTCAATCTATCCCTGAATTCGTGGGATAAATCTTACTTGATTATGACACAGTTAAGTAGATGCATGTATGTAGACATAGACATTTAGATGATATAGATGGATACACTTTGCTTGACTAAATTGATTAAATTTGCTAATTTATATTGACCATTTTTATCTCTATTAGTAAATAAGCCTGCTTATAGTCTTTTCTTATCCATTTTTTTTATCATTTTGAGCATGGAGATTACAATAGTTGGTACAGTTTGACTGTGTCCCCACCCAAATCTCAACTTCAGTTGTATCTCCCAGAATCCCTATGTGTCGTGGGAGGGATTAATTGAATCATGGGGGCTGGTCTTTCCTGTGCTATTCTCATTATAGTGACTAAGTCTCATGAGATCTGATGTGTTTATCAGGGGTTTCTGCTTTTGCTTCTTCCTTTTTCTCTTGCCACTGCCACATAAGAAGTGTGTTTCACCTCCCACTATGATTCTGAGGTCTCTCCAGCCATGTGGAACTGTAAGTCCAATTAAACCTCTTTTTCTTCCCAGTCTCAGGTTTGTCTTTATCAGCAGCATGAAAACGGACTAATACAGTGAATTTGTACGAGTAGAGTGGGGTGTTGCTGAAAAGATATCTGAAAATGTGGAAGCGACTTTGGAACTGGGTAATTGGCAGAGGTTCGGACAGTATGGAGGGCTCAGAAGAAGACAGGAAAATGTGAGAGAGTTTGGAACCTCCTAGAAATTTGTTGAATGGCTTTCACAAAAGTGCTGATAGTGATGTAAACAATAAGGTCCCGGCTGAGATGATCTCATGTGGAGATGAGGAATTTGTTGGGAACTGGAGCAAAAGTGACTCTTATGTTTTAGCAAAGGGACTGGCAGCATTTTGCCTCTGCCCTAGAGATTTGTGGAATTTTGAACTTGAGAGAGATGATTTGGGGTATCTGGCAAAAGAAAATTCTAAGCAGCAAATTATTCAAAAGGTGACTTGGGTGCTGTTAAAAGTATTCTGTTTTAAAAGGGAGGCATAAAAGTTCAGAAAATTTGTAGACTGATGATGCAGTAGAAAAGAAAAACCCATTTTCTGAGGAGAAATTCAAGACAGCTACAGTAATTTGCATAAGTAGCAAGGAGCCTAATGTTAATCCCCAAGACACTGGGGAAAATATCTCCAGACCATGTCAGAGACCTTCACAGCAGGCCCTCCCATCACAGGCCAGGAGGCCCAGAAGGAAAATGTGGTTTTGGGGTTGGGCCCAGGATCCCCAAGCTGTGTGCAGCCTAGGGACTTGGTGTCTTGTGTCCCAGCTGCCCCAGCCATGGCTGAAAGAGGCCAACGTAGAGCTCGGGTTGTGGTTTTAGAGGGTGGAAGCCCCAAACCTTGGCAGCTTCCAAGTGGTGCTGAGCCCATGAGTACACAGAAGTCAAGAACTGAGATTTGGAAACTTCTGCCTAGATTTCAGAAGATGTATGGAAACACCTGGATGTATAGGCAAAATTTTGCTGCAGGGGTGGGGCCCTCATGGAGAACCTCTTCTAGGGCAGTGTGGAAGGGAAATATGGGGTCAGATCCCCCCTAGAGAGTCCCTACTTCCCCTACTGGGGCATTTCCTAGTGGATCTGTGAGAAGAGGGTCACTGTCTTCCAGACCCCAGAATGATAGATACACTGACAGCTTGCACTATATGCCTGTAAAAGCTGTAGACACTCAACATTAGCCAGTGATAACAGCCGGGAGGGAGGCTATACCCTGCAAAGTCACAGGGGTGGAGCTGCCAAGACCACTGGAACCCTTTTCTTACATCAGCACAACCTGGATATGAGACCTGGAGTCAAAATAGATCATTTTGGAGTTTTAAAATTTGACTGCCCTGCTGGATTTCAGACATTCATGGGCCCTGTAATGCTTTTGTTTTGGTCAATTTCTGCCATTTGGAACAGCTATATTTATCCAATACCTGTATCCTCATTGCATCTAGGAAGTAACTAGCTTGCTTTTGATTTTACAGGCTCATAGGAGGAGGGGACTCGTCTCAGATAAGACTTTGGACTGTGGATTTTTAGGTTAATGCTGAAATGAGTTAAGACTTTGGGGGCTGTTGGGAAGGCATGATTGGTTTTGAAATATTGAGGACATGAGATTTGGAGGGGCCAGGAGAGGAATGATATGGTTTGGCTGTGTCCCCATCCAAATATCAACTTGAATTTATCTCCCAGAATTCCCACATGTGAGAGGGACCCAGGGGTAGGTAATTGAATCATGGGGCTGGTCTTTATTCTCATTACAGTGACTTAAGTCTCACGAGATCTGATGGGTTTATCAGGGGTTTCTGCTTTTGCTTTTTCCTCATTTTCTCTTGCTGCCACCATGTAAGAAGTGCATTTTGCCTCCCACCATGATTCTGAGGCCTCCCCAGCCATGTGGAACTGTTAAGTCCAATTAAACCTCTTTTTCTTCCCAGTCTCGGATATGTCTTTATCAGCAGTGTGAAAATGGACTGATACTCTAGTCTTATAAGCTGGATAGCTTTTCTTATTTTTTATTCCCTGGAATATCTTGCTTCAAATAGGGGTTATCTGTTTCTTTAAGATTTGGTGATACTTTTCTATAAACAACTTTTGACTGATGTTTTCTTGTGGATATATTTTGACTGCTGAATTAATTTCTTTGATATCATGAATATGTTTAGGTTTCATATATTCTTCTTGAGTCAAATTTAGTTTGTTTATACAGGATGTTCCGAAAGTCTTACTGCAGTTTTAAGCTTAAATGACTTCAGAGTATAAAAGACATGGACTTAGATACAACAATTATCTGCAACTTATTTAAATCTTTTTAGAGTTTTATGGCTTTTGAATAACAAATTTTAATTTTTGTTTCAATCAGTATTTGCCATAGAGGAACTGAAACAAAAAATTAAAATTAAAAATTTATTATTAAATTTCTTTATAGGATTTTTTCCTCCTTTTTATCTTGTGCAATTTTTTTTTTTTTTTTTTTTTTTTTTT
>PVKP010029999.1:0-28381 GCA_004027715.1 Plecturocebus donacophilus | reverse complement strand
ATCCCCTATTCCTTCCTGTCTCCATTGTTAATCACAATTATTGGCATAAAAGAGGTTTTTAATACCCATTTTTAGACTGTATTCTAGCCTGGGCAATAAAACAAGAATCCCATTCTCTCTCCCTCTTTCTCTTCCTCTTTCTTTCTCTCTTTCATTCTTTTTATTCTTTCTTTTGCTGTTTCTTTCTTACTCCTTTTCTCTCTTAAAAAAAAAAAAAAAGAGTAGATTTAAAACAAAACAAAACATGAAAACCTCAGTTACAACTCTCAAATCTAGAATGTTTTTCTGTTCCCCTATCCTAGGATATAGACAAATGTATTGTCTTCATTTCAAAATTACATCCCCAAAACTTGAATTAGGATTTCTTCTAGTCACACCCCTAAACATATTTATGTTCTTAAGCTTTTGGTAATGCTACCACTACTTAAAATATCATCCAATGCAGAAACATTGACGATATCTTAAACTTCTGCCTGTGAATTCTATCTGCTAAATAAATACCAACGAAATATGTTACATTTGTTTTTTTCCTCTCGAAATTTATTGTTACTACATTATTGCAGGTATGTGTTATCTTTAAACTGAAGAATCTCCTAACTGGACTTATCTCTCTCAAATCTACTTGCCATATTGCTACTTTATTATCATTTTAATACTTAAATATTATCATTTTACTTACCTGCTTTGAGACAAATCATCCCCAGGATGAGTTATTCTCCAGCCTCCTTCCCTGTCACTTCACACTCTAAGACAAACTTAAGCCAAACTAATCTAGAGTTTTCCAAATATGTCATTCTATTCTTGCTTGAGTGCCTTTGAACACAGAATTCCTTTGTCCTAGAATAACCTTCCTCTCTTATCTTTTTAAATGCATTTATCTCACAAGATGTATTTTAGGTACCTTCAAGCTGAGTTAAAAACTTCCCCTTTTCAACTGTGAACCTTTTATGCAATTTTATTATTCCATTTATCAAAATGTACTTCTTTACATATTAACCTCCCTCTCAAGAATGAACTCCTGAGGGAGGAATATGTTTTGTTAGACTTGTTAAGAGTTTATCTAATTCTATCCAATGACAGCCGCCATCTGGAATATTGCATGAAAACAAATTTACACTGAATAAATGCATGCAGGCATGAGTGAATGAATGAATACAATAGTAAACTTTGATAATCTAAACTTATGAAGACAATGACTACCACCTAAAAGGTAAAGAAGGACTTCATTTTTAGAAAACATTTAAAGCAAGAGTTTTAATTTCTGACATTAATAATTTCAATAATCCATATGAATGTTTCAAACAGTTCCACATTGAAAGCATTATTTGCCTTTGCACAATAGGCCAAAAGAAGTGTCAGTACCATCAGTACTACAGTGTTTATCAGAGGGAGAAGCTGAGGAGCAGAGTGGTTATGTGCTTATCCCAGGTTCATGAGGAGTGTTGGCAGTAGCACAAAATCTAAAAAAAAAAAAAAAAAAAAAAAATCCTGTTTCCCTAGTCATTTAAAAGCATAAATTAGAACTATTCTCCAGAATCAATGAAGAAGACCGGAGCATCCTATTTTAATCAATTATAAAAGTTCTCCTTCTCCAAAGAAAGGTATTAGTGAAATGAATGAGAGTAATTAAATCTAATTTAGTCATGCAAATGAGTTTAATTAAAAGAAATCTACCCTTTAATAACTTCAGGGGAAAATGCAGTTCCTTATGGAGTTTGAAATTTAGTTAAGCTCACAAGACACAATAGCTGAACTGATGAGACCACACTGTTGTAATCTGCTTGTGTAAATATTGACACATGTAGCATTTAGTTTGTCTCACAGTGATAATACTTGCTCTAGGCTTCTGATGAAATCTGGCATTTATAATTATTAAAAGATGCTTGTTAAAAATGTTCTTATCCATCATGTTAATTCTATGAATGAGATTGCTAATACATTGACCTCTAAAATAAAATATTGCCTAAACCAGAGTTTAAGAAAGTGAATTTAAATCCAACACTTCCATGGAGCCCCTACTCTGCAGAAAACATTGAGCCACAATTATAGCAGGAAAACCAGGGGAGAAACAACAGGAAGATTACTGTCCTCAGGGTGCTTACCATCTAATAATGACTGCACTGTCTTCTGTCTGGAACAATTACAGACAGAATTATTCAGAATGAAAGTACAAGATTTGGATGCCATAGGGAAAGAAATATAATTCCATGGAAGAACAAAAAATATAACACTTATTTACAATGAGTGGGAAGAAATAGGAAACTCTTCATCGATGAAAGCAAATGTGACCTGGCTTTAGAGATAAAGGAGATTTTGACTACAAAAAATACAGAGATGAAGAGAGAGAGGGAGTCATAAAAGCCAAAACATTATAGGCAAAATATTATTCAAAAGAAGGAAAAGTCCGTGCTTTAATGCACTATTAGCTTGGTGAGCTACAGGAGAAAAAGTTTAGAAAACAGCTCCACAGCTAGTCAGTGGTCAGACTTTGGGGGATTTTTAAATGCCATGCGTGGTGTCAGGACCCTTATCTGTAGACATTATAAGGGGGAAAAGGTTTTTGAATAAACGAGTAGCATGACTACTCGTCATTTGGAATAAAGAGTCTGATCAAGGATGAGGAAGAATTTAAAACGGAGAAAAAATGGAGATCAACAGTTGGGTAGTTGAGGATGCTGTGGTGCAATGGCAATGAGACTACAGAAGAAGAAGCAGAATCCCAAGCCTTTAGCAGTCAGTGAGCTTTAACATGGGTATTAGGGTGGATAGTGATGCTCTCAATTAAATTAGAGAACACAGAAAGATAGGGAAGAGATACTCAATGAAGACAATCTACAGCTGTGCGTCTCAAACACAACTTCCGGTCTCTCTCAAACCTCTCTATTCTTTTTCTTTTTCTTCATACTTCTATCATATTATATACTTTCTTAGGTGTATTGTATCTTCTTTGTTAAATGTAAGCTTCAAAATGGCAGATAATTTTTTGTTCTGTTGTTCACTAATGTATCTTGAATGTCTAGAACATTGTAGATGTATCTTAAATGTCTAGCACAGGATAGAATCTAATACATAGTAGATGTTTGAAAAGTATTTACTAAAAAATAGTAAAAAGATCTGTAATATTGAAATCAAGTTATCAGTAAAAAAAATAAAATACATGGCTTGCAAAACCCTGAGTTATCTATCCCTGTTTACTTCTGCTTTTTCTTCTATTACTGCTCTTCAATGGTGTTCCATGCTCCAATTACAATTACACAGAATTCCCTTTAGCACCATGAAGGCGGGCTCTCTTCTGTTGCTGAATTACATTCAAGGCCAATCACAACGTCTCTTTTCTCAAGTCCTTTAAACTCAGTCCTCCCTCTTCCAAGAATGCGCAAACTATCCCTACCTCCCTTATCTCTGCCTGACCATCTCATCTTCCTTCTTGAGGGATCAATCCTTTATCTAAGGAGCTTCTCCTTGGGAGAATGAGGTGGAAGAATTTCTTGAGCCAGGGAGGTTGAGGTTGCAGTGAGCTATGGTTGTCCCACTGCACTTCAGCCTGCTGGGGGACAGAATGAGACCCTGTCTCAAATAAACAAAAAGCAAAGAAACAAAAAAAACCTTTTGAGTCCAAATCTGGTGTGGATGTCTCTGATTTGTCCTTACACAATACCCCATTTCTCTGTCAGAGAAAATTTTTACACTATATGATCATCAATTGTCTGGTTTATGTTTACTTCCCCATCTGATCATGTATTTATGAAGGAACACATGCATATTTTTCACCAATGTTTTCCCAGTAGGTAGCACAGGACCTGGCATACATGAGCACTTAACACATTTGTATGC
Source organism: Plecturocebus donacophilus (assembly GCA_004027715.1). Lineage (NCBI taxonomy): Eukaryota > Metazoa > Chordata > Mammalia > Primates > Pitheciidae > Plecturocebus > Plecturocebus donacophilus. The sequence goes on along the minus strand of PVKP010029999.1, from coordinate 24,547 downwards.
AAATAATAAATATGGTGGAAAAAAAACAAAACAAATAATAAGCATAGTGGCTCAGTTTTCAAAAGTAAACTTAAAAAATTGAAACACAGAAAAGGAATGCTTAGCATACTAATATAGAGATATTCTAAATTAGAAGAGAAGAAAATTAAAATTCATTTGTGATTGTACTATTGTTTCACTTAAGAAAAATAAAAGGCTATTAATGACAAGGATGGAAGAGTTGGGGTTTGAGAGTCAATGGAAAGTATGCACGAATTGGGATAATTATCTAAGAATATCAGGTAGAGAGAGGGAGCAAGAAGTGAACAAAAAAATGTCATTCCCAATGAATATCAAACAGCTCAGAAAAGGGCACATTTGCAGTGAAATTGTCCTGTAAATGATAAAATAATATATAATTTAAAATATTAAATATAATAATATAAAATTTAAAGTAGTAAGTAGTTCATAAAATAAGAATAAAAGTTAACAATCCATTACATCCTTAAAAAAACACACAAGATATTTTGTAATGCAGAATCAGAGATCTGAAGGCTAAGAAGGGTGCTTATGCAGAATTACTACTTGTATCTGTGCTGGTTATATTAATACCTTGCACAGAAGCACCCAGCCTAGGAAGTGAGTGGGAACTACAACACAGATCAGTCTGCTTGCCAAGCCAAACACCTGATGTGGGCCTGGATCCACTAGGAAGAAGGGGCACATTTTTCTTGACACTCACCATGACTTTGACTGTCTGCCCAGCCTTGCAACCACATGACTACCTCCTTTCAGAGAGGAAGGTCTTTTTCTTGTTCCCCGAAAGGTACAATATGAACTAGCCTCATCCCTTTATCGAATCAAGGAAATAGGAGGCTTAGTTCAAATTTAGCATCTAAATACCAACACTTGGAATTTTAGATTCACATTGCAAATGCTTTAATACATTTGCCATCAAAATCAATTTTAGGAAAATCTAATGATTGTGGAATGGTACTAACATCAACTCATCCAGGACTTCTTTAATGGGGTGATGTTGGCACAAGCTATTTCAAATTTATTTTTGAAAGAGCTGAAAAGTGAATAAATGATTACATGTGATGAATGAGAGACAAACTGATGAATAAATATTATATTTTTTGGTTCAAGTTGTATGGCAACTATTTTCTCTGTATTCCCCTTGCGTATGGCTATTTTCCATTAGTTCAGTATCCCTGTGGCTTTATTGATGAGGATTTAGTTAGAGAAATGTAATTGGATATACTTCTACCCTGGATTCCCAGTCATTCAGAGCAAATTTGTATGGGTTTCAATGTCCTCATTCTTTTAAATGAGGAGAATAATGAAAGTCTGCCATGAGAGTTCAAGGAAAAATCACAAAGCACAAGAAAATAAATTAGAATAACTGATGATCTCATCTGGAAGGAAGGATTGCTATCCTATCTATAATTGCAGTCATAAGCATCCGAGAAGCTCCTATTCATAATATTTAAGGAGTAATTTATTTAAATTTTAAAATTATAACTTTGTTTACACGTTGCAATTATGGAACTCAGAAAAGTTCTTCAAGTCTGTGTCTTTTTCTTCTAGAAGAGCTAGGATACAATCTTGCCATAATAAATTATATCCACAAACACATGATCAATGGCTTGTAATGAATAGGTGTTCTTGCATACAATTCAAGTTTGCACATGTTTTAGTTTTCATTCTTCAAGGAAATGGAAAAGTGAAGATAAATGTTCTAAAGGAATGGTAATTTAAAGTGACCCCAAATTATTAATACCTCTTCTAAGTTGGGAAACCTGTTTTTTGTCCTGATTACTTTGCATGATAAAATTTTTCTATTTTTTCTTTTTATTTTTTTTAATTTTGAGATGTTTCTTCTCACAAAATCTTCCAAGTTAGTCTCCAATTCTACCATGCTTAATTACTTGTCGCAATTTCCTTTGAGAAACAGTTGTTGAAAAAAGATTCTTTTTTGTGTGTGCAGAGTTGTAACTACCAACTAAGCAGAAATTGTAATGCTTGAGTGTCCAATAGTCTAAAGTGATTATGAGTAAATCTAGGAGTCTAGAAAGTTCAATATATACCAATAAATTTGATAGACATGATAAGGAAGCTAATGTAAACCACTAATATTGATAATGTAAGAAAGAAGTTCTAGAAAAGGTTTTTTTTTTTTGGAAAAAAGAGAGGAATGGTGGCTGATTAGGAAGGTACATGTTTAATATTGTTGAGTTATTGTTTTATTATAAAATTATTTATATCTCTCATCGGTGCTGACTTGACTGAGAGTAGAACATTATAAGGAAAAGCATAATTTCTGGAGTTAGCATACTGAGTTTGAATTCTGGCTGTGTAAACTTTAACAAGATATTTACATTTCTGAGCTTTTGTTTAGTATGAAAAAATGTAGGTGATGTGCTGGTATGTCTATCTTAACAAAATGATTTTGATTACTTGTATCATAGTGTGGCCAGTAAAATAGAAGTCATCACATATTTTCTGGGTGATAAGTATTTGATATCAAAATAGAGACTTTCATGATTGTTGACCCTCAAACCCCCACTACAAGTCCAAGAAGATGCCTCCAATGTCAGGGAAGCAATCATTGAAGATCTCAAACTAAAACAACAAAAAGTCTGGTTCTCATAAAACTTCTAAAGGAAATTGCTGCAATTCTCCAGAACCTTTCATCAATTTTTCTGTCTGTAGAAGTAAAGTAGGTCGCTGTCAAGGATTCATCAGGAAGTCTATGAGTCTGGGTTGAACTGCCTTTGGAGACTAAGAGCTCCTTCACCTACTTCTTCCTAGTTGCTTGCAGTTTCCTATAATTTGCAAACTCTAACCAGGAATCTTACAGAAAGGAGAATTCTAGGAAACAAATTTCCCAGCTTCACTTCTGTCATTCAGGGAAGGCCTTGGAAGGAAGTAACAGTGATACCAAGTGAACGTTAGACATACGTTAGACATTTTAAAGTAGAGATCGCCAGCACCCAGGCTGCAGACCAGTACCAGTCCGTGGCCTGTTAGAAACCAGGCTGCACAGCAGGAGGTGAGTGGAGAGCAAGCAAAGCTTCATCTGTATTTACAGCCACTTCCCACCTCTGGTATCACTACCTGAGCTCCACCTTCTGTCAGATCAGCAGCGGCATTAGATTCTCATAGGAGGGCAAACCCTACTGTGAACCTCGCATGCAAGGGAACTAGGTTGCATGCTCCTTATGAAAATCTAATGCCTGATCATTGGTCACTATCTGCCATCATCCACGGATGGACCATTTAGTTTCAGGAAACAAACTCAGGACTCCCACTTATTCTATATTATGGTGAGTTGTATAATTATTTCATTGTGTATTACAATGTAATAATAATAGAAATAAAGTGCACAATAAATGTAAAGCACTTGAATCATTCCAAAACCATCCCCCACCACCTGGTCCTGGAAAAATTGTTTACTGCAAAACCAGTCCCTGGTGCCAAAAAGGTTGGGGACTGCTGTTCTAAAGCACTTAGAATAATGCTTAGTGAAAAATGAGCACTTGGTAAATATGACATAATACTCTATTATATGTTGTTAACTGTGGATTGAATTTGCATAATAAATCTAATTCTGTAATGTATTCATATATACGCTTCTTAAATTATATCTCCCTTTGGTATCTCTGTCTTTCTTTTTCCTAAAATTGATTTTTTTTTTTTTTAAAAGACCCACAACTTACCATGAATGAATGAATGAAAGTTGGTAAATTACCTATCAGGTCAGGAAAAGTACATCACTACAAGGTTAGTATGGGGATGATAAGTGAAGCCATTTAGCTCCTGAGTCCAGAAAGACCATGGTGGATAAAGTCTGGGCTAGGATGAACATCACTGCCATGTAATTACCAAGGTCCCAGCAATTATGATAGAAATCTCTTCTGACATTTCAGAAGTAAACTGCTCTCTCAGCTCCTCACCATACTCAGCCATAAGTAAATCACTTATGCTCCTAATTTCAGAGGGTTGGGTCAATGAAGAGAACAGAAATAAAGAATACAGATATTTTTTCTTAATTGTGGATTCATTTATAATTTATTTTTAATTTATATGTAATTTATTGATTATAAAATAAAAAGTTGTATTACTGGTTTCTCTACTTGAATTAATTGAGTTTTTTTGTTGTTGTTGTTGTTCACTGCAACCTCCATCTTTCAGGCTAAAGTGATTCTTATGCCTCAGCCTCCCCAGTAGCCGGGATTACAGGTCTGGAACACAGCACCTGGCTAAAGTTTTTCTATATTTTAGTAGAGATGGTGCTTCACCATATTAGCCAGACTGGTCTCAACTTCCTGACTTCAAGTTATCTCCCTGCCTTGGACTCCCAAAGTGCTGGGATTATAAGTGTGAACCACCATGCCTGGCTAAATGAGAATTTTATAATGCATGTTTTCTCTCTTGATAAGTCTATTAACTGAATTTTAGTTGTCTTCTGTTTTAAGAATGTTTTAAGTTGGTAAATTGCCTGTCATTCTGTATGATAGCTGAGCTGACAATATTGAAATTTTAGAGATTTTTCACATACTTTACTTTTGTGGTTTGAGAAATAATTTTACCCATTCTAAGAATTTTATCCAGTAGTAGATGAAATAAATATGAGACTTCCTTGTAGATGAAAAATCACTGACTTCATTCCAGTAAATTTCAATTTCCAATCAACTTGCTGTTTTCCCACTTGCATTGCTGCAGTGCCTGTGTAGCAAAGATTACTAATAATCACCAATATCCGTTTCCCTTTTCTTCTTCCTGGTTAAACAGCTAAACCACATTTCTGTCCCCTTGCAGTTAAATTTGGAATATGTAATACAGTTTTAGGCAATGAATGTGATAGAAATGGTAAATATTACCTCCAGATCTGCCACATAAAAATCTCTCCCATATAGTCTGTCATCTTTTTCCTCTTGTAATAGTTATTCTAGAGATGTGTTGATAAAGCTCTGATTTGTGCAGGTGACCCAAGTCTGGATGTAAATGTGTTTTAGGCAACTTCCACATGGAAGGAGGTACTCATCAAGTTTATTTGAACAGTCTTGTGATTCACAGCATGTCTTTTGAGAAGAGTGGAGGAAATCGTGTCATTTATCATGGATAATTCCAATATGGCTCACACTATCAATCTCTCTGACAATCTCTTCAACAACTCAAAGACCAGTCTGTGGCTGGAAACTGTCCAGGTGATAAGCATCAGGATGCTGTGGGCCAGGCCCACTACAACACCTGCTCTAAAGTCAGATGTACCATCTGCAGTTAATGTAACCCAACTTAGGAAGAAGAATCCAACAGCGTAACAGTGTTACAATATGCACGTAGGAAGGGACTTGGGGACGTCCCAGTGGGTTCATCTCTCTATTTGAACTGAGCAATTTTATGATTATAGGAACAACTGTTTTCTTCTTTCATAACATGAATAAAAAAGCCTGATCAACTTCTGGTAGTGTAAAATGTTCACATTCTTAGTAAATAAGAAGTTTACAGCTGAAAATAAGTGCTTTATGAATTTGTTGTCTTAGCTAGACATAGGCTTCGAGAATTTAAAATATTTTTCTTTAATGTTCACTATTGGATATGCAAATAAGAATGGATTTTTAGTTTTAAATGATTCAGTAGCCTTGTTTATGCTGTTTTCTTCTTGTTATAAAAAGTCTCTTTTGCTTCTGCTCTTAATTTATATTCTAAAAGCACCCACTTTCTTCTTATATAACTTGGCCTTTGTCATCAGAATACTTGGTTAGGAAATCACCACTTACCTCAATCTGAACCAATCAGAGTGTCCTAAACCCTTACAGTGGTCCATCTGAGATAGCCACGTGACTCAAGTGGAGCCAATTGAAGTTCTTCTCCAGAGTTTTCAAATTTGACCTGCAAAGAAGGATCTTTTTCTGGTTGATGATTCCATGAGGATTTAAGTTCAGGAATTGTCACCTGTCCTAGTTTCTGCCATCTTGAGGAATCAAGGCCAGCAATAGAGTTAGTCCTGTGAAGAGAAATAGAGTTTTGTCAACATTTGAGTTCCTAATTTTTGTTTTACTTGAGGTAATCTTCCCACCTCCTTTCCTATAGAATGAGTATATAAACTATATATTTGGCTGTGTGAGCCAATATATGGTTTTGTTGCTCAAATTTAAGATACATTAATATGATGTAAGCAAGAGCCTTAGTAAAACCATTGAGGGTTTTTAAATATTAACTTTGTTGCAAAATGATTTAAATACAATAAAATGCATACACTTTGTATATTTCCAATGAATTTAACCAGTTTATACATTGATATAACTCTTACCACAATTGAAAATAGAAGATATCTAACATCCCCAAATTCCCCTGCTCCCCTATCCAGTAAGTCAGCCCCCAACTTTCAGCCATCAGCAACTGCTGCTTTCTATCACTAAAAATTAGATTTATCCTTTTTAAAGCTTCACAAATGAATAAGCACTCTTTTGTGTTTGGTCTCTTACTCACAGCGTAATGTTTTTGGGACTCATCTCTGCTGCTCTCTGTATATTGTTAGTTTATTTTTTTTTATTGCTGAGTAATATTCCATTGTATTATACACCATAATTTGTTTATTCATTTACTTGTTGATGAACATTGAATTATTTCCATTTATTGGCCTTTCTGAGTCAAGCTGCTATGAAAATTTGTTTTTAAGCCTTTTGGGGAAATATCTAGAAATGAAATTGCTTGGTCATACATAAACGGTTAACTTTAAATAAACTACTAACCTATTTTCAAAGCAGCTGCACCATTTTACATTTCCAGTAGCAATGTATAAGAGTTTTTTTTCCCTCATAATTGCAAGCACTTGGTATTGTCAGTCTTTTAACTTTTAGCCCTTCTAAGGTATATTTTATTGTGGTTTTAATATTCATATCCTAATGATTAATGATGTTCAGCCTCTTTTTATGTGCTTTTTGGGCACTTTCTCTTCTTTTGTAATGTGCTTGTTCAAATGTTTTGCCCATTTTATTTATTTTATTGAGATGGGGTCTCGCTCTGTTTTCCAGGCTAGAGCACAGTGGCACAATTACAGCTCAATGTAGCCTCAAATTCCTGGGTTCAAGTGATCCTCCTGCCTCAGCCTCCCAAGAAGCTAGGACTACAGCCATGAATCACCATGCCTAGCTAGTTTTTTATTTTTTCTTATGGAGACAAGCTCTCGCTACATTGCCTAGGCCAGTGTCAAACTCCTGGCCTCAGGTGATCCTACCACCTTGGCCTCCCAAGTATTGAGATTACAGGAAATAGTCACTATGCCTACCGCTTGCCCATTTTATAGGGCTGCTTTTCTTATTGTTTTTTAAGAGTATTTTTCTTTTCTTAATCTGTTCTGTATATAAGTCTTCTGTCAAATATATATATGTATTTGACAGAAGTATATATATAGATTGCGAATATGTTGTCTTATTCTGTGATTTGCCTTTATACACACATATATATATTTTTTAATTGCACTTTAGGTTCTGGGGTACATGTGCAGACCATGCAGGATTGTTGCATAGGTACATACATGGCAATGTGGTTTGCTGCCTTCATCCTTGTCACCTATATGTGGCATTTCTCCCCATGTTATCCCACCTCAACTCCCTACCCTTTGCTGTCCCTCCCCTAGTCCCCCTCAACAGACTCCAGTGTGCCATGCTCCCCTCCCTGTGTCCATGTGTTCTCATTGTTCAACACCCACCTATGGGTGAGAACATGTGGTGTTTGATTTTCTGTTCTTGGGTTTGCTGAGAATGTTAGTTTCCAGATTCATCCATGTCCCTACAAAGGACACGAATTCATCGTTTTTCATGGCTGCATAGTATTCCATGGTGTATATGTGCCACATTTTCCCTCTCCAGTCTATCATCGATGGACATTTGGGTTGCTTCCAGGTCTTGGCTATTGTAAACAGTGCCACAATGAACATATGTGTGCATGTGTCTTTGTAATAGAACGATTTATAATCCTTTGAATATATAACCAGTAATGGGATTGCTGGATCAAATGGAATTTCTATTTCTAGGTTCATGTTCTTAATTATGTCTTTCAAAGAGCAGACGTTTTTAATCTTAATGTGACCATTGAGTTATTTGTTAATAGGCTTTATTCCTTAAAACAGTTTTAAGTTCATACAAAACTGAGAAGACAGTATAGAGAGTTCTCGTATACAGTACTCTCTGTCCTCACACATGCACAGCCTCCCAACTACTGATATTCCACACCAGAGTGGTGCATTTGTGATGACTGATGAACCTACATTGTCACATAATTGCCACGCAAAGTTCATAGTTTATATTGGGGTGTACTGTTCTTATTGTACATCCTATGGGTTTGAAGCAAAACTTATAATGACATGTATCCATCATTAAAGTATCATACAGAATAGTTTCACTACCCTAAAAACCTCTGTGGTGTGCCTATTCATCTTTTCCTCCTCCCAACCACTGGCAGCCACTGATATTTTCACTGTCTTTATAGCTTTGCCTTTTCCAGAATGTCACACAGTTGAAATCACACAATTGTATAGTCCTTTCAGATTGTCTTTTTTTTTTTCATGTACTAATATGCATTTAAGTTTCTTCCATGTCTTTACATGGAAATGGTATGATAGCCCATTTCCTTTTAATACTGAATAATATTCTATTGTCTGAATAAACCACTGTTTACTTACCCATTCACTTATTGAGAGATACCTTGATTGCTTTCAAATTTTGTCAATTACAGATAAAGCTGCTGTAAACATCTGTGTGCAGGTTTTTGCGTGAACATAAGTCTTCAACTCATTTGATTAGCTACTAAGGAGCATGATTTCTGGATCACAAAGTAAGAAATGGATTAGAGTTCCTGTTGCTTCACATCCTTGCTGACATTAGGTGCCATCAGTGTTTACATTTCTTTTCAATTTTAATAGATGTGTGCTATCTCATTGTTTTAATCTGCAATTCCTAAATGATATGTGGTATTGAACATCTTTCCATATGCTTTGCCATCTACACGTCTTCTTCAACAAATTGTCTGTTAGGATCTTTGGCCCATTTTTAATGGGATTGTTTTCTTATTGTTGAATTTTAAGTGTTCTTTTAATATTTTGCATAGAAATACTATAGATTTTAGTGTGTTCACATTGTGTCCTCTCTCTGACTTTACTAAAATCATTTATTATTCCTAGGAATTTTGTTTGTTTGCTTTAAGGTTCTGTGAGATTGTCTACCTTTCCAATCTTTATGACTTATTTCTTTTCTTGCTTTATTATACTTGATACGGCTTTCAATCTAACATTGAATATGAATGGTAAGAGTGGACATCCTTCCCTTATTTCTGATCTTAGGGGCAAAGGACTCAGTCTTACACCATTGAGTATAATACCATGTCTTCTTCAGATTGTTAAAATGGTGGACTACATTAACTAATTTTTGAATATTGAACTAGTAGTGCACAAAACTTCATTTGCTTATATTGTGTAATGTTTTTCTATATTGCTGAATTTGATTTGTTTTCAAAAATTGTTTTATATGTGTTCATGAAAAAAATATATACTATCTTTGGTATTCCTATCAGGGTAATGCTGACTTCATAAAATAGGTTAGCAGGTGTTTTTCCTTCTGTTTTCTAAAACACATTGTATAGTTTTGTTATTATTTATAATTTTTATATTTTTATTTCTTCTCTACATGTTTTGTAGAGTTTACTTGTAAAAGCTCTAGGTCAAAAGATATTTGGGGGAAGACATTAAACAAATAGGTTTACTCAGGTTATCTATGTCATCTGGAAAGTGGCTCAAGCGATCCTCCCACCTCAGCGCCCTGAGTAGCTGGGACTACAGGCATGTGCCACCACACCAGGCTAACTTTTTAAAAAAAAATTTTCGTAGACACAAGGTTTTACTATGTCACCCAGGCTGATCTCAAACTCCAGAGCTCAAGTAATCCACCTGCCTTGGCCTTCCAAAGTGCTGGGATTGCAGGCGTGAGTCACCACGCCCAGCTGACACTTCTTTTCTTGCAGTTTGTTCCATTTTCTTCTGGCTTCTGTGAGTTTTTCTTGAAGCTTGAAATACTGAGTAATTGTGGATTGTATTCTGGATATATTGCATATGATGTTGTGAAACTCTGAGTCTGGTTTGAATTAGAGAATGTTGATAATTTTTTTATTGGCAAGCTGATCTGAATTTGTCAGTTCACTGGTTCTGACACACTTTCTATTGGCTGTGGTTCTCTTGTCAGTTCCATTTCAAAGCCTTTGCAGTACCATTCAGATACTAACTGTGAGATTAAATATGAACACTAATGCCCCATTTGGACGTTTCCTTCTGTGTGCTCTGCCCCAGTGGCCAGTCTGGAATCTGGGCAGTGGACTATCTGTTAGTTTAATTTTCAAAGTTTTGGTATGCTTAAGTATAGATCCATTCATGCACAGGTGGAGAGTGAGCCCAGGGGTTCATAAGCACCTTTATGGTTATTTTCCTAAACATTTCCCTCTCTGTGATTTCCATCGTGTGATCTCTGTGATCCAGTGCCTTCTGGGTAAAACCCACTGCCAGTTTAATAATATTTCAAATTCTGGTCATCTTTCCCATCTGCCTTATATTATTTACTTTTCAGAGTTCTCATCTTCACATATCCCATCAAAGTTTCATAGCTGTATTTGATGGAAGAAATAGGATAGACTGTATTTGCTCCACTTACCAGATAATTATTGTTTTATTATATTTTTCAATTCACCAATAATTGATGTATATAAAAATAAATTGTATCTCTCAACAAACAATAAAAAATAAAATAAGAACATACCATATATAATATCATGTTGGCTCACAGGGTATTTGTTGATTAATTTGTTTGTTTGCTTATTTATTATCTTTCTACATTAATTTTAGGCACCATGAAGGCTGTGCCTATTCCTGTTTTTCTCACTCATCCTCAGAGACCCAGTGCTGAACCCAGTGCCTGATAAATAAAAAGAGTTCAGTAAGTGTTAGTTGGATTTGTAGATGTCTGTGAATGAAAATGTGTTTTATCATAAGAAAATGCATACTGAATGTTGCTATTAAATAATATTAAAAAGTGCTACTATTTGATTAAAAGAAAGAGTATAATGAATGAAAAAGAAACTGGAAAGGCCTACACTAAAATGTTAAGAATGGTTGCCTTTGGTGGAAGAATTGATTGCATACATTTATTGTTCTTTATTTGGGCTTTTGTCTTCCCACTTATCTGCATTGTGTCAGTCTTTAAATTTAAAAATTGTATAAGAGAATTTGGCAGTAATCAATCATTGGTATACACAGGATAGAATAGTAAAATAGGAGTTACTTCTCCTAAGTTCAGAGTATGAATCTACTTAGTACAATTTTTGAATATTTAAAAAACAAATGTATAATGAGTAGCATTTAAAGAATGCTAAAGATCTGAGATCACAAGTGAGTGAAATAAAAATTCTAGCAAAAGGACTATTGTGCCAAAATAAAAAACATGATTCTAATGAATAAATGATTTCTAAGTTACATGTTGGCAGGAAAAGTTGGTTGTATGAGATCTAGTCATAACCATGTGTGAGAAGCTACCTGAAAGTATAGAATCATCTTAGGGAGGGTTCTAGTCTACTGTTACCTTGTCAGTGATCTCTTTGACCCTCATTCTTGGATAAGTTTTCACCTTTCCTTTTGCTTGATTCTTGTTTTCTATAAGTTCCCTCTTGGTGGTCCACCTTGATTACATAGCACACTCATCCTTTCAAATTAAATGTGAACACTAACACCCCATTTCTGACGTCTCCTTCTGTGAATACATTAATGTAACGCTAATTATCTCTTCTATACTCCCCTCCTCCTAGAAAGTGGGGCTGAAAAGCTAAGTACTTTTTTCTATTCTTCATGGGACCCACCTAATGAGAGGAAGCATATATTTTTGTTAGTTTCTGCATTATAATAAATTTATAGTTTCTTCATTATAATAAATTTATAGCATCAAGTCCCTACAAGCAAAGTCAAGCGCAGCCTGTGACTGGGAAATTATTCTGTGTAATTTTGGGCTTTGGAGGTAGGAGGTCCTTAATTGTCTCAAACTTAAGCTGTGTGTTCTAACTTAAGCTTCTATTAGGATTAAAACAGATACATTGCTTGTATCTGCTTTATAATTTTTCCATTTTCCCATTGGTTCAAAGTTCAAATAGAGGAAATCAGGCCCATTTGATCTTTAACACTATCATAGCCTGGATGTTCTTCATTGACCCTAAACATTATATCTCTACCCTCTTCCTTCATGCACATTATTTAGCCCTGTCCAACTCCATACTCTTTTAAATGGACATATAACCTTCATTTTGATGAAATATTCCATAATTCATTTTTTAGCTTATTAAAAGCAGCATCAAGTTGCTATCCAATAATGTAATAACAACTGTACCTCAGAGAAATAAACAAAAGCCTCTTCACATTGAATAACTCATGGGCAGACTGAGCAAAGGGCTTTATTAAGTGAATGTAGGGTTTTATATTAATGAGTCTAAATATTGAGTCACTTGACACAATTACATAGTCATTCTGGAAATGGATAATCAAACAATGCATAATTTGGGTGTGTTTTTATTAAAACAGATTCTTCTGTATGAACAATAAGTTGATGTTTGTGTATTTTTATACATACTTGTTATTAATAATTGCAGCATTAAATAGTATAATAGAAATGATTGTCCTTGATTGTAGCACTTTGTCAAAGATATAGACATGGAATTAAGAATCTGACGAGTACTGTACTTTTTCTCAAAGAGGAAAATAACAATACGCTTATTTGCCATTACATCAAGAGTATATCACAAAGTATTAGAATATTAACAACACTTTTTCCTGAAGCAATGTATTAAGGAATCTTGACACCATCCCATATGTGGACAATTTAGCAGGATTTGAGTGTGGTCTTTAAATGTATTACTTTTAGTTTCCTAAGCTGAAACATATTGCCGTAGAAGTACATTGTGTATAAATTAGTAAGCCTATGTGATTGCTAGGACTCAAAATGTTTAGACAGTTACAGGTACAGGGTAGCCCAGAGAGGTTTCTCTGGAGTCAGTGAGATCCTAGAGTTTACATGAAATCCTAGGACAAATAATAAAATATCCATACTCTTCTCTGAAACTATGGGCAAAAATCAAGTGAGTGTGTCTTCATGTGTATTTTTCTGCAGAAAGAATATACAGTTTTCATCAGATTTTCACAAATGTTTATAATGTAAAATCTGGCACTTTGGGGCTCAAATAAATTGTATTTAATTGCCAGAAAAAAATCTAGCATTTCATTCATTAATTCATTCAGAAATAATTATTGAGTGGCTACTACATATCAGACACTGTTTTAGATACTGGAAAACCAGCAGTAGACAAAACAGTATTTGTCTTCATGAAGTTTACAGGCAAGTAGGGGGAGATAAATATGAAATAAATTAGTAAAAGTATTACATATCTGAATATTTCAGATAGTTTTAAATGCCACCAACTGATTTAAAGAAAAACAAGAGCCTATAATCTCCTGCCTAAGAGACACACATAAGGGCACCTAAGACCCAAAGTAAAGAGGTGGAGAAAGGTCAATCAAGAAAATGGAAAATCAGTGAGCAAATGTATATGCTCTTATAGAAAACAAGACAAAATTTAAACCAACAACAGTATAAAGAAAAAAGAGAAGAACATTATATAAGGATAAAGTGTTCAATACAATAAGAAGATTTAACTCTCTTAAATATATACACACCCAACACTTAACATTTGGTGTTTAAACATCCAGATTCATAAAACAAATACTATTAGGCCTAAGAAAAGAAACTGATAACAGTATAATAATAGTTAAGGACTTCAACATGCTTCTGACAACACTAGATAGATCAGAAAGTCAACAAAAAAACTCTGGACATAAACTGGACTCTAGGCCAAATGGATCTCATATGTATGTACAGAACATTCTATGCAGGAACTACAGAACATATGTGTTTTTCATCTGCATATGGAACATTCTCCAAAATTGATCATCCACTTGGCCATAAAGTAAATTTCAGTAAGTCCAAAAAAATCAAAATTGTATCAAATATCTTCTTAGACCACAGTGGTATAAAACTGGAAATCAGTACTAAGAGGAAATCTTAAAGTTACATAAGTATATAAAAACTAAACAACTTGCTCTTGAATGACTTTTGGGTAAACAATGAAATCAAGGCAGAATTTAAAAAATTTTCCAAAATGAGTGAAAATAGACGCAACATACCAAAATCTTTGGGATATAGCAAAAGGAGTCCTAAAAAAATTATAGCATTAAATGCCTACATCAAAGAGATAGATCTCGATTAACAACCTAATGTCACAACTCAAAGAAAAACAAGAACAAATCAAACTGAAAGCTAGCAGAAGCAAAGAAACAACAAAGATCAGAGTAGGGCTAAATGAGACAGAGACTGACAAAATGATAAAGAGGATGAATGTAACAAAAAGCTGTTTCTTTAAAAGGATAAACAAAATTGATAGACCACTAGCTAGTTTAACCATGAAGAAAAGAGAAGATTCAAATAAGCACAATCAGGAATGATAAAGGCAACATTAAAATAAATATCACAGAAATGCAAAAGATTATTGGAGATTACTAGGACCATCTCTATATACACAAACTAGAAAACCTAGGGGAAGTGGATAGATTCCTGCAACCATACAAGATTGCAACCATACAACCTCTTGAGATTGAACCAGGAAGAAAAAGAAATCCTGAACAGAACAATGATGTGTAATGAACATAATTCAGTAATAAAAAAATCTTCCAACAAGTAAAATCTCAGGATCAGACGGATTCACAGATTTTATCAGATGTACAAAGAAAAGCTGACACTCATTGAAACTATTCCAAAAAATAAAGTAGGAAGAATTCCTAACTCATTCTATGAAACCAATATTACCCTGATAACAAAAAAGAGGAAGACATATTATTTGTGTTCATTGATAACATAATCTTATTATATCTAGAAAACCCAAAAGACTCTTCTAAGGCTTGTAGACTTGATAAACAACTTCAGTAAAGTTTCATAATATAAAAATCAATGTACAAAAATTAGTAGCAATTTTATACACTAGTAACATTCAAGCTGAGAACCGAATAAAGAAGTCAATTCCTGCAATAGCTACAAAAATAAACAAAATACGTACATATACATTTAACTGAGGAAGTGAAAGGTCTCTGCAAGAGGAATTACAAAACACTCATGAATGAAATCATAGATGATACATATGAATGCAAAAACATCCTATGTCCATGGATTTAAAAATATATAGTTGAAATGATCATATTGCCCAAAGCAGTCTACAGGTTTGATGCAATTTCTACTAATTTCATTCTGACTATTACTAAAAAGTCATAAAACAACAGATATTGTTGTGGGTGCAGAAAAAAGGATATGTTTATACACTTTTGGTGGGAATGTAAGTTGACAAAACATTTATGCAAAAACAGTATGGAGATTTCTCAAAAAACTAAAAATAGAATTGCCGTTCAACCAACAATCCCACTACTGGGTATATAACCAAAGGAAAAAAAATTGGTATGTAAAAAAGACATCTGCATCTGTATGTTTATCATAGCACTATTCACAATAGCAAAGTTATAGAATCAACCTAAGTGTACATCAATGGTTGCATGAATAAAGAAAATGTTGTATATATACACCATGGAATAGCATGCAGCCATGAAAAAGAATGAAATCATGCCCTTTGCAGTAACATGGTTGGAGCTGGAGGCCATTATCCTAAGTGAACTAACTCCAAAACAAAAATCAAATATTGTTCATTCTAACTTATAAGTGGGAGATAAACACTAGATGCACATGGACATAATGATGGAAACAATAGACATGGGAGACTCCAAAAGCAGGCAGGGAGAGGCATGAGGGTGACAAAATTGCCTATTGGGTACAGTGGTTGCTATTGGGTGATGAGTACAACCGAAATCCAAACCCATCATTATACAAAATATCCATGTAACAAATCTGCACATATACTCCCTGAATGTAAAGTAAAATAAAAAATTATAAAATAGAAAAAATGAACTAACTAAATAAATAAATGCCACAGTCTGAAGGTGATAAGATGGACTAGGTGTGCACGTGTAGTGGAAGATTGTGAGGGAGATTGCTATTTTATAAAGGGAGATCAAGAAAACTAGTCACATGACTCTTGAGCAAAGATCTGTAAGAAGTGAATTTTGTGGATATGTGATTGATTGTATATTGACCAAGATGGTCTTGACTTCCCTTCATCTTCACTTAACTTTACACAGGTTTCTTTTCTGAGTATAGGCACTTGGTCTACCTTTTCTTTGAGCATTCACCTTGAAAAATTTGCAATCTTAAATACCTTCTCTATTTCTTTGAAATGTAAATTTTAAATACCTTCTCTATTTCTTTGAAATATAAATTTTCTACAACCAGGAATGTCTCTCCTAAAGACCTGGAAACCTTTTCTTTGAAATGTAATATACTAGAAACATAGGGCCCTTATCTCCTAGTCTCTGTGAAAGTGAAGTGGGGCAATAAATAACAATTAGCAAACACAGATGGTCTACCGGCATTGACCAACTTCCTGGCTAATTTTCTCCAGTACTTTCAGGCTATCACACCCCTGAGCTTAAAATCTCTCCTACTTTTTGTTTCAAAGCAAGAGTTGAGTTCAACCTCTCTATCCTTTTGCAATAGTCTTGAGCCTTATTGCAATCGTCCTGAGTAAAGTTTTTCTTTTTCTTTTTTGGAGATGGTGTCTGGCTCTGCCACTCAGGCTGGAAGGCAGTGGCATGAACGTGGCTCAGTATCCCCTCAACCTCCCTCCCATCACAGCCTTCCAAGTAGCTGGGACCACAGGTGAACGCCACCATGTCTGGCTAGTTTCTTTTTATTTTTCTTTCTGAAGAGATAGGGTCCCACTGTGTTGCCCAGGCTGGTCTTGAAATCCTGGGCTCAAGTGATCCTCCTACCTCAGCCTCCCAAAGTTCTGGGCTTATAGGTGGGAGCCACCGCACTGAGCTGAATAGTTTTCTCTGCCTGATGAATCAATCCAGAGCATTTTTTCCCTCACAGTTTAGAGTATGAGAGAAAGAGAAAAGTGAAAATGGCCCCAAGAAATTTGACCTGAGCAATTTAAAGGAAATAGTTGTCACTGATTCAGAAAAGCAAAATAGTTTTGGAGGGAAGGAGAAAACAAGTGAAGTCACCTTTGCTGCTGTTACATTTAAGTTATATATAGATATCTAAGAGGAGAGGTAAAGTGACTAGTTGGAAATAAGAATCTGGAGTTCAAGAAAGGGTACCGCATGGAAATATGAATTTTTGCAAGTGCCAGTGTAGGCATAGTATTTACATCCATAGGGTGAAATGAAGGTCAGTGGGTTTTGCCAAAAGGAGGAACGGTCTGATGATTAAGCCCTGGAAAAATTCATTATGATAGGATGATAGGAGACCAGAAAAGTAAAATAACCAGGTACAGTAAATAAGATGAAAGGAGAACAAAAGAATAGTGTCCTGTAAGCCAAATGAACAGGGTACTTCAAGAAGAAGTGATCAACTGTGTGGAAGGCACAGATAGGTTCAATAAGATAGAAAATATGAATACAGGACTTGATTTATCAAAATGGACATTGCAGGGATTTTGACCAGAGCTTTTTGTTGAAGTTGTGAGAACAAAAGCCTAATCTTGGTAGGTTCCAGAGTGAAGAAAGGAGAGGAAATGGAGACAATGGGTACACACAATTATTTTGAAGCTTTTCTATAAATGGAAGCAGAGATATGATACAGTACTTGAAGAGAACATAAAGTTGAAAAGTATTCTCCCTCGGTCCCTCCCTCCCTCCCTTCCTTCCTTCCTTCTTTCCTTCCTTTCTTTCACTTTCTCTTTTTTTCTTTCACTTTCTTTCTTTCACTTTCTCTCTCTCTTTCTTTCTTTCTTGATATAAGATATTACAGTATGCTTGTGTGCAGACGGGGGATTTAGTAAAATGGGGGATTTAGTGTGATTAGAGAATAATTTATGTCTACTAAAGGAGGAGTTTATCCTAAAGAAAGTCATGGGCTGTGTGCAGTAGCTCATGCCTGTAATCCCTGTATTTTGTGAGGCTGAGGTGGGAGGATCCCCTGAGGACAGGAGTTTCAGCAGCCTGGCCAACGTGATGAAACCCCGTCTCTACCAAAAATACAAAAAAATTAGCTGGGTGTGGTGGTGCACACCTATAATCCCAGCTACTAGGGAGGCTGAGGTGGAAGAATGGCTTGAACTCGGGAGGTGGAGATTGCAGTGAGCCAAGATCACATCACTGCACTTCAACTGGAGCAACAAGAGTGAAACTCCACCTCAAAAAAAAAAAAAAAAAAAAAAGATAAATAAATAAATGAAAGAAAGTCATGGACATTTTATTCTTGCTGGGAAGCTACAAGGCCAAGGATATTAGCTGGATTTGGGTTGGTTGGTAAATGCAATGTTGGAAATATGCAGAAATTAAGTTTCTCGGAAACGTAAGACACGTAAGCCTCAATTGAGTTTGAGGGAGTCAGAGTAACTACTAAAGGTTTAAGGAGATCAAAGAATGTATGAGGTAATCATTACATTCAGCTGTTGAGATACGAGATTGAGTAGGTTAATCAAAATCTGAATTCTGCCAAGTGAACACAATAAAGGGAGTAGGCAGGGCAGCAGAGGTGCATATTATATACAAGAAAGTGATTTTAGGAGTGGGCCAGTAATACCAGAAGTAAAAACAAAAGGAGGGATGAGAAATAATAAAAAGTTGATAAGACAATTAACTAACCATAGATCCAGTGGGAAAAAAGGACTATTTGAGCTAGAATGTGTGAAGGTAGGGGTTGGAGTGGTGGGGGTGGTGATCAGAGAGTGGCATGCCTGGAACTGAGAGAATGGAAGGGTACGTTTTTTGGTAATGAGAAGATATAAGTTGTGGCTATGGGGACATGTTGCTGAGGTAGGGTAGACAACAGGGCTATTGGAGGAGAGAAGGTCAAGAAGCAATAAGACTTTGTATTTTGAATTCTCTCATATTTTTATTCAGAAGTCACCTTCTTAGTGATACTTTTTCTGACCACTCTTGAAATTTCAAACCCCAAACATTCCATCCCCAAACATATACATTACATAACTATGCTTCCTGGTTTATCTTTTTCTTCTTCTCAGACCTTAATCATTCTCTGAAATAGTACATATTTTTACTTTTTGGTTTTATTTATTATCGATCTCTCCATTTGGATGCCATTTCCTTAAAAGCAGTGATTTTGTTTTGCTTTACTGCTTTATCTCCCACCTTGAGAATAAGGCCTGACAAATTTGAGGCACTCAATAAATGTTTGGCTTATAAATAAATGGACAGGTTATTGGAAATATTTTTATGAATTTTAAAATAATCAAAGATTGTAGAGCTGCAGTATGGAAGAGAAATGACAGTGAATAAGGAACTAAAATTTTTAAAGAATGAAGGCAAGTGGACCAAGGTCCTACAAATGTATCATGAAGGATAGGAGTGATGTATTCTGATGGTATAAGCTTAAAATCCAGGGATTTCAGGGAGTAGGGGAAGACAGTAATCTGAAAGTAGCGATTAGAAGCAAGGAGGGCACCTGCCACACCTCCATGGTTATGGCAACAGAAAAGTGAAGCAGGCAATACTCTGATGAAGAATGTCTTAGAGAAAGAGCCAAGTGTCAGAGTTAGAAGGAAAAAGGAACAATAAGAGAAAAAGAATGTAAGCAAATATAATCTTCCCTTGATATCTATTTTGTAAGAACATCATTATTTTTCCTTTGTAGAGCAATTTAGAAAGCATAAAATGATTTGACTTTTGCAAAAGATGTAGAAGAGAAAAACAGGACTCAGTGAGGTTTAATTAATTGCCCAATGTTTCTGACTAGAAAATGGTAGGCTCAAGACTTACATCCAGGTCAAAGTCTGATGCTCTTTTCATTACGTATAACCAGGAAGATGATACAGTAGGTGCTGTTCTAATTTAGGTATAAATACAGTTTCTTGGAAGTTTTGGATTAGGAGGTAGTGAAATTAAATAAAGCATAGTGTGATGGTTAATACTGAGTGTCAACTTGATTTAATTGAAGGTTGCAAAGTATTGTTCCTGGGTTTGTCTGGAGGGTGTTGCCCTCACAGGTGATTAATATTTGAGTCAGTGAACTGGGAGAAGCAGACCCATCTTCAGTCTGGGTGTTCACCATCTAGTCAGTTGCCAGTGTGGCTAGAATAAAGCAGGCAAAAAAAGTGAAACTTACTCGCTGAGTCTTCAGGTCTTTGTCTTTTTCCCACGCTGGATGCTTCCTACCTTTGAACATCAGACTCCAAGTTCTTCAGCTTTTGGACCCTTGGACTTACACCAGTGGTTTGCCGGGGGCTCTCGGGCCTTCAGCCATGGACAGAAGGCTGCGTGGCTGGCTTCCCTACTCTTGAGGTTTGGGACTCGGACTGGCTGCCTTTTTGCTCCTCAGTTTGTAGATGGCCTACCATGGGAAATTATCTTGGGATTGTGTAAGTCAATTCTTAATAAAGTTCCTTTCATATATACATATATACTATTAATTCTGTCTTCTTAGAGAGCCCTGACTAGCCAAGTAGTTGACTAATATTAAGATGAGTCAAAGGGCAAGATTTTTTTCTAGGGATAAAATTGCTCTGTATTTGAAAGGACAAATTCCAAGGTTGGGACTTTTTTTTTTTTTTTTTTTTTTGGAATGGTGTGGGACCTCTCTGGTATCCCCAGAACACTTGGCTGGAGGTACTGGAGAGCAGGTGCTGCTCAGCCTCCTCTTCATAAGATATTTAATCTCTTCTTTCCTAGGGCAGAGGAAAGGGACAGTAATGTCACAACTTCACCCCTTACATTCTTCCTTAGAACTTGGACATTTCCCTCATGCCTAGAAGTGCGAAGGATTTACACTCATAATCCCTTAAAATTAAGATTTTTGTCTTTGCCTATTTATTTACAACATTCTTAGACATTTGCTATAGCATCTCACTAACTAGCATATGAGAGGGCTATATGTAGAATAGTTAAATTTTGTTTTTATTTTGTTAAAGAATAGTTATAATTATTCTATAATACATATATGTTATATATAATTTTATAGATAATAGTCTTAATTAAACAAGGCTATTTATGCTTTGATGATAGGATTTTTTTTTCTGTTTTCTGCCCTGCATTGGCTTGCAAAATTATGCAATGTTATCTTCCATGCTTTAAATTTTGCAAACACTGTTCATCTCACAGAATTAGTTAAAGTCTTTCCAGATGTGGATTTGATTAATAGAAGCTTACTAACTGTGGCTAATTACTGATAATGATAGTATCACAAGGCAACTTCCTCTCCAAAGTCACCTTGGTCTTTCCTGATTGCTAGAATAGAAAGAAACCCCACAGCCACCCCTCCCCCAATCAAAATGGAAACAGAATAAAATTAAAATGTGATTTGGGTGGCAATTAATACAGCTGCTATAACACTAGGTTTTTAGTATTAAACAGATGATATTTAGAGATACATGACAACTTCAGCCCTCCAGACTGGTTTCACAGTGTGGATAGATGAGTCATGCAGGACTAGTGTCTGAATATTCAGAGTGATGGGCTATGACCTATTCCTCTTTATCTCCTTTGAGCTAGATTTCCATTTTAATTGTTTCTATCACCTAGAAACAGAGGAACAGAACTAGTGTGGTAATGATCCAAACTGAAACAAATGTGTCTTTCCTTGTCCTACTTATTTTCTAAAGACATAAAGCCCTCTGCTATTGTTGACTATTCCTCCTGGCTTCCCTCTTTCAAAGCTATATACGGCTTCTCAGTAAAGTGCCATTAAAATTGAAGTTCTCTAAAAATATGAAAGTAAATAGTAATTAATTGAATAACAACTTTGAGATGTCTTATTAATCTTCTGTTAGAATAGATAACAAAACAATATAGACAAAGACAAGAACAATTAAGATTAAAAAACAAGTTGAGTTAATGTCCTACACTGCCTCTTGTACAGATTTTTTCAACAGTAGACTGCTTCTTTCATATAGCAGAAATTCATATATATGTATAAGTGTCCTTTGGTCAAATTGTATTCTGACCAAGTGGATGTATGATAAAGCATTAAAAATTATGGTCATCCAATTCTTCTTTGTCTGTTTGGGTCATTTCAATCCGTCTAAAAATGTTTTGTATTAAGAAAATGTAAGAACTAGGTCTCAAGCTTCTTTTGCTACACTGGAATGGAAAAGAGAATGACTATCTGAAGAACAGCTAGAGAAATAAGGCAGTGGAAGATCTTGGAAGAGTGAGTGCTTTGCAATAAACAGAGCTGATCTTTAAAAACAAATATAAATCCTGTATTTGTGCTCATTTTGTGATGATTTCTTTTGTAAGAATATTATGATTATTAAGAAGCAACATATGATGACGCCAACATCTTGAAATAGAATCATTTAATTTGGACAGATTCTATATTATGTCTTGCTATTCATATAGCTTATAAAATTTATTCAATTTATTTTAGTAAAGTGTTCTTATAGATTTGCATATGGGGTGCTATAGAGGAGGTTCTGGAAGGGCAGGGAGAAAAAGGAATGTTCAGGGCTTATCAGAGTGCTAAGCTGTAAGAATAGCATCGATGAAATGAGCAAAAAGAAAACATGGGCAACAAGCCACATATTTTATACTTTATTCTTGTAAAATTGACAGCAGTAATGTTGATATCAGTAAATACCAACATTAGTTTGAGGACATATAAAATTGTTAATTTAATTTCACAAAATACAGAGTATTATATTATGAAAATAATATTTATATTGTAGAGTGTAATCCATGTATTTTAATCCTCATCATCCTAAAAGTATAATGCAAGAAAAAATTTTTAAAAATATGTATGATTATGGCATTACTCCCCTTTAAGCTTTATTGCCAGAAATTGGATTGCCACTGTATGCCCAGTTATTTGGGGGGTTGGGAGAATTCCCAGTGGGCTTATTCATGGAAACTCTTTATATTGAGTCCTCTTGCCTTATTGCTGTGTTTTGCTGCTGCCTTTGCTATGGCTAACTACTAATAGATTTCTATTGCTGGGTACAACAGTTCTTCACTAATAGCTATTGCTGGAATTTCCAATATGGTCTTAGGGAAAGGACACAGCTCTTTCACTGTTCAGTCTTCCTAAAACATGGTATAACTGCTTTTAAATTTTCCGTAACACAAAGGGGATCAGGCTGTAACTTTAAACAAGGCTCAGGGATAATGGATGTGAAGTATGGTGTAGAGAAACTTTCATCACCTATTAAAAGTGGCCAAACTTAAAGCAACTATTTTTCCTAGGGGAAAACCCACATAGATTTTGATGTCCCCAGAAGAACTATCACTGGAGTCTTGACATACACTTCTTGAAGTGTGGATTGTTTATTTTTAACAAATTACCTTGGGTAACACGTCGCATATCCATTCCAGGCTGCACTGCATTTATTCTTGACTAGTTTCTTTACAGACAGAGTCTGTATGACCTTTCTGCAGTCTTTTCCATCTAAGCATTATAACTAGTAAAGACCCACTCACAGAAGACATTCTACCATGCAGGGATGTCCAATTATTTATGGATTCAGAACAGTCTAAATTCAAATTTCAAAAAGAGCCATTTCCCTATAACAAAGGGTATACACTGTTAGTTTGTGAGCCATATCTACTCAGCAGATATATTCTATTTAACTCACATAGTGTTCATAATTTTGAATTGCTTGCCAACATTTAAATGATGGGATATTTTATATACATGTCTAGAACATTAGCTTTTTTGAAAAACCAAAATATATGGCAATCTTAAAGTCATATTTCTGCATGATAATAATCGTTGAGACAGAGTAAATGTTACCTCTTCAACACAGCCTGAACTCTTGCATTACCTCAAACCCCACCTGGCTCACTTCATTCATTTACTTTATCAGCCTTCTCTCTGAAGGTATTTGAGATTCAGTCCCTGCTCCCAAATCTACAAGGAACACTAAGATTTAGGAGTATACATTTCTAAACAAAACACTATACTTCTTGATCTGGAATGGTGCTTTTTTGTTACTTTTAAGACATACATATGGATAAGTATTTTCCAAAAACTATGGGCAACCATTTGACTTAAATTCACATCTAACAATTTGTATTAATCTTCTCCAAAAGTGTAATTTACTTTAAAGTTAAATTTCAGTCTTCATCCTTGAAGTTCATAACTCTTGGTAAACTTTAAATGGCATTTTTGCCAGTGTTAACAAGTCTCATCTCCAGTCTTCATTCAGGTAATATATTAGGAGATTAAAGTTCTATCTACTTACAATGAGACTGGAAAGACCAAGCCAGTGTGTGCCCCATCATCATAGCTCAGGACTAGTGGAAATTGGAGCAAACCATAGAACAACCTGCCTTGTGGTACAAATGGGCTTTTCGTACAAACGGGCTGAATTTTTTTTTTTTTTTTATTGCATTTTAGGTTTTGGGGTACATGTGAAGAACATA
>PVKP010029998.1:0-28386 GCA_004027715.1 Plecturocebus donacophilus | reverse complement strand
CTGCTGCTACGCGGCCATTTTGGATCTCTCTCCCTGTGTTAGTATATTTTTAAACATTTTTATTGTTTTTTATTTTTTACTTTTTTTGAGACATAGTCTTGCTCTGTTGCCCAGACTGGAGTACAGTGGCACGATCTTGGCTCTCTGCAAACTCCACCTCCCGAGTTCAAGCAATTCTCTTGCCTCAGCCTCCTAGGTAGCTGGGATTACAGGCCATCTGCCACCATGCCCAGCTAATTTTTGTATTTTTAGTAGAGATGGGGTTTTGCCTTGTTGGCCAAGCTGATCTCGAACTCTTGACCTCAAGTGACCCACCTGCCTCGGCCTCCCAAACTGCTGGGATTACCGGCTTGAGCCACCATGCTCAGCCAGTGTTAGTATATTTTACGTGTCGCTCAAGACAATTCTTCCAATGTGGCCCAGGGAAGCCAAAAGATTGGACCTCACTGTGTAAGCAATGGTGAAGACCCACCTGTGGGAATGTCCTGTTATGTTGGTGTGGAGGTGTAATCCGTCCATTTTATTCTTCACCTTCTTATCTGCAGTTTGGAAAGTGGCCTCTGGCTGGTGCCATAGGAACACAGGGAGGTGTATGCATTGGAAGACCTAACTTCCTACTCTTCACTAACCATGTTGGGACCAGTGAGTGCCTGCTTTCTTGGGTCCCCTTTAGCCCAGTTTCTCATTCAAGTGCCCATCAGACCAGCAGAGGGAGCTGGTCCCCAAACTGACCCACGCTGAGGTTTTCTTCCTTGGGAGATTTTGGTTGTCGGAGCTTTTCCCCTGCGGCCCTGGGTGGCCAGCTCATCTCTTGCCCTCTGCCCTTTCTGGTTCTAACTTTGGGCTGAAAGGAACTTGGGGTAATCTTATTTAGGCTTTGCATATGGGAAACATTTTATCTGTTATAAGAGAACAAGCGGTCAATGAATGCATCCTCCTGAGGATGTTTAAAAAGTTGGAAGTTTCCATATCCTAATCCACTGCCATTGACTTCAGCAGCAGAGGAAGCAGCACAGCATCTGGAATGCAGGCTCCTCCAACTTCTGCTGCTAATTAGCTCTGTGACCTTGGGCAAGTCACTTCTTCCAACCCCAGGCCTCTCTTCTTATTTTTATTTTATTTTATTTTATTTTATTTTATTTATTTTTGAGACAGGATCTCGCTCTGTCACTCAGGCTGGAGTACAGTGGTGTGATCTTGGTTCATTGCAACTCCTGCCTTGCAGGCTCAAGTGATTCTCATGCCTCAGCCTCTCAGGTACCTGGGTGATATGGTTTGACTATTGGGGAACGTCTGCCTAGATTTCAGAGGAAGTATGGAGACACCTGGATGTCCAGGCAGAAGTGTGCTGCAGGGTGGAGCCCTCATGGGGAAAATTTCCTAGGCCATGAGGAAGGGAAATGTGAGTGAGGTTGGAACCCCTACACAGAGTCCCCACTTGGGCACTGCCTACTGGAGCTTTGAGAAGAGGGCCAAGGTCCTCCAGTCCCCAGAATGGTAGATCCACCAATGGCTTGCACACATGCACCTGGAAAAGCTGCAAACACTCAATTTCAGCCCATAAAAGCAGCCTGGGTGGAGCTGCCTAAGGCTGTGGGAGCCCACCTCTTACATCAATGTGAACTGGATGTGAGACATGTAGTCAAAGCAGATTATTTCAGAGCTTCAAGATTTGATTACTCTCTTGCCTTATTGGATTTCAGACTTGCATGGGGCCTGTAGCCCCTTTGTTTTGGCCAATTTCTCCCACTTGGAATGGGTGTATTTACCCAAAGTCTACTCCCATTGTATCTAGGAAGTAACTAATTTGCTTTTGATTCTATAGGCTCATAGGCAGAAGGAACTTGCCTCATCTCAGATGAGACTTAGACTTGGACTTTTGAGTTAATGCTGGAATGAGTTAAGATTTTGTGGGACTGTTGGAAGGGCATTATTGTATTTTCAAATGTGAGGACATGAGATTTGGGAGGGGCAAGAGATGGAATTATATGGTTTGACTGTGTCCCCATCCAAATGCCATCTAGAATTTTATAGTGGGAGGGACCTGGTGAGAGGTAATTTGATCACGGGGTGGTTATCCTCGTGCTGCTCATGCCGTTCTCATGATAGTGAGTTCTCATGAGATCTGATGGCTTTATAAGAGGTTTCCCCTTCACTCGGCTCTCATTCTTCTCCTTCCTGCTGCCATGTGAAGAAGGACATGTTTGCTTCCCCTTTCTCCATGATTATGAGTTCCCTGAGGCCTCCTCAGACCAGTGGAACTGTTAATCAATTAAGTCTCTTTTCTTTATAAATTACCCAGTCTTGGCCATGTCCTTATAGCAGTATGAGAACATACACCAGGACTACAGGCACACACCATCACGCCTGGCTAATTTTTTGTATTTTTGTAGAGATGGGGTTTTTGTCATGTTGTCCAGGCTGGTCTGGAACTCCTGGACTCAAGCAATTCATCTGCCTTGGCCTCCCAGCATGCTAGGATTACAGGCATGAGCCATTGCACCTGGCCCAAGCCTCTCCATATGTGGTGAAGGATGTGGGACCTGATGATTTCCAAGGCCTTTTGCAATTCCAGATTCTGAAACTTGGCCAAAGCCTTTGCAATCTGGTGGACAAAAAGGCTGAAATCAAGATAAAATAGATATTATCCCAAAAGAGAAATCTCCAGGCCTGGATGGTTTCACTGGAGAATTCATTCAACCACTCAAAACACAGCAGGCACCATTTTTCAACAACCCTTTCCAGGTAACAGAGGAGGAAACACTTAACTCATTTTATGAGACCAATATTGTCTTATTGTTATTATTATTTTGGGGGATGGAATTTTGCTCTTGTCGCCCAGGCTGGAGTGCAATGGTGTAATCTCAGCTTGCTGCAACCTCCACTTCCTGAGTTCAAGCAATTCTCCTGCCTTAGCCTCCTGAGTAGCTGGAATTACAGATGTATGCCATCACACCCAGCTACTTTTTGTATTTTTAGTAGAGACTGGGTTTCACCATGTTGGCCAGGCTAGTCTCCAACTCCTGACCTAAAGCAAACCATCCTACTCGACCTCCCAAAGTGCTGGGACTATGGGTGTGAGCCACTGTGCCCCGCCAATTTTATGAGACCGGTATTGTCTTGATACCAAAACCAGACAAAGGTCTGGGAAAAAAAAACCCAAAAACCAATGGAAAACTATAGAGTAATATCTCTTATGAACTTAGATGCAAAATCCTTAATGAAATATTAGCAAATTGAATCTATCAGCATAAAAGAATTATAAATATAAGGTCCAGTACAGTGGCTTATGCCTGTAATCCTAGCACTTTAGGAGGCCAAGGTAGGCAGACCACTTTAACCCAAGAATTTGAGACCAGATTGGGCAACATGGCAAAACTCCATCTCTACAAAAAATAGAAAAATCAGCCAGGCATGACAGTGCATGCCTGTAGTCCCAGCTACTCTGGAGGCTGAGATGGGAGGATCACCTGAGCCTGGAGAGGTCAAGGCTGCAGTGAGCTCTAATCATGCCACTGGACTCCAGCCTAAGTGACAGAGTGAGACTCTGTCTCAAAACAAAAAAAATCAATTATTAATATAAATATAAAAATAATTACATACTGTGACTAAGTAGGATTTATTCCCGCTATATGGGATGGTTCAACAACCAATAGTATGCCATATCAAGAAAGGAAGGTTAAAAAAAACAAGTCTTCCATATCAAGAGATCAATAGAGTTTAGATATTTAAAAAGCCCACCACATAAACAAGCTAAGAAAAAAATCATATAATCATATCAGTTGGTGCAGAAAAAGCACTAGACAGAATGTAGTGCCATTTATTATAAAAACTCTCAGCAAGTTAGAAATAGAGGGTAACTACCTCAACTTGGTAAAGAGCATCTACAAAAAACCTGACGGCTAACATCATTGTGAACAGTAAAAGACCGAATGCTTTCTCCCTAAGACTGGGAACAAGATAGGGATGTCTGCTCTCCCCTCTCTTATTCACCCTAGTTCTGAAAGTTCTAGCCACTGCAATAAGGTAGTGGATTCAGATCCATCTTGGGACCCTCCAAGATTTTACAAGTTTTTGTTTCTTTTTATTTTATTTTATTTTTTATGGAGCTTCACTCTGTTGCCCAGGCTGCAGTGCAATGGCACAATCGCAGCTCACTGCAACCTCCACCTCCCAGGTTCAAGTGATTCTCCTGCCTCAGCTTCCTGAGTGGCTGGGATTACAGGCCCCCACCACCACACCTAGCTAATTTTTTGTATTTTTAGTAGAGATGGGGTTTCACCATGTTGGTCAGGCAGGTCTCAAACTCCTGACCTCAGGTGATCCACCCTTGGCCTCCCAAAGTGCTGGAATTACAGGCATGAGTCACCGCGCCCGGCTTATTTATTTTTATAGAGACTGGGTCTTACTCTGTTGCCCAGGCTGGTCTTAATCTCCTGGGCTGAAGCATTCCTCCTGCCTGGATTTCCTGAAGTGCTGGAATTACAGGCATGAGCCAGTGTGCTCAGCCCTCCAAGCCTTTGAAGGCTGTTTCGCTGCAAACTTTACCTGTGCCACCACCATTGTGGTGTGAAAGCAGCCGTAAGTAGTAGTGCAGCTGTGTTCCAATATAACTGTATGTATGAATACTTAAATTTGAGTTTCACATGGTTTTTGTGTGTCAAGAAATCCTATTTTGGCACTGCATAGTGGCTCACACCTGAAATCCTCGCACTCTGGGAGGCCAAGGTGGGAGGATCGCTTGAGCCTAGGAGTTCAAGACCAGCCTGGGCAATATGGCAAAACCCTATCTCTACTAAAAATACAAAATTAGCAGGGTGTGGTGGTGAGCGCCTATAGTCCCAGCTACCCCAAAGGCTGAGGCAGGGGAGTCATCTGAGCCCGGGGAAGTTGAGGCTTCAGTGAGCCATGATTGTGCCACTGCACTCCAGCCTGGTGGGCAGAGATCCTTTCTTTCTCAAAGAAAAGAAAAACCTTGAGCTTTCCATGGTGTGTAAGCCCACGTCGTATGTTTATATGCAAGGTGAATGTAAATCAAAATAAACAGAGGCTGGCTTTAGAAGTGAAAAGGGGGCCAGTCACGGTGGCTCATGCCTGTAATCCCAGCACTTTGGGAGGCTGAAGTGGGCAGATCACCAGGTCAGGAGTTTGAGACCAGCCTGACTAACATGGTGAAACCCTGTCTCTACTAAAAATACGAAAATTAGCTGGGCATGGTGGCACACACCTGTAATCTCAGCTACTCAGGAGGCTGAGGCAGGGGAATCTCTTGAACCCGGGAGGCAGAGGATGCAATGAGCCGAGATCGGCCACTGCACTTCAGCCTGGGTGACAGAGCGAGACTCCATCTCAAAAAAAAAAAAGAAGTGAAAAGGGGTCAAACTCATGAGCCTGTGCTGCAGCCCTGTGGAAGGAGAGGAGCTGTGTGCATGTCAGCAGCAAACTGCTGTCGTGAAGCCTGTGTTTACACCTGCGGTGAAGGGACTGGCTTCTATTCCTCCAGGGATCCTGCTTTCTGCCTTCCCATCCTGAAGGGACTGGCTGCACTCCTGCACCGCCCTCATCTGGATATGCCCACATAAAGCTGTCTGGCTGTGAGGAAAAATCTCTCGTCCTTTTAGCTCAGTTGGAATAACATAATGACTGGAGGTTGTGACTTTACTTTTTATTATGGAACATTTCAAGTATAAACGAAAGTAGACAGAATGGTATTTCCCCTCCCATGGACTCATCGCCCCACTTCTATGATGATCAATATACAGTCAATCTTGTTTCATACATACATCCGTTGGATCATTTTATTTATTTATTTTGAGACTGAGTCTTACTCTGTCGCCCAGGTTGGAGTGCAGTGGCTTGATTTAGCTCACCGCAACCTCTGCCTCCCGGGTTCAAGCAATTTTCCTGCCTCAACCTTCTGAGTGGCTGGGATTACAAGTGCCTGCCACCATCCCCAGATAATTTTTGTGTTTTTAGTAGAGATGGGGTTTCGTCATGTTGGCCAGGCTGGTCTCGAACTCCTGACGTCAGGTGATTCACCCGCCTTGGCCTTCCAAAGTGCTGGGATTATAGACATAAGCCACTGTGCCCAGCCACCACTGGATCATTTTAAGCAGAATCCCAGTGAGCCCATTATTTCATCTTTAATTACACAATTTAGATTGCTAACAGATAAAGGCTTTTATTTTTTTTTCCAGGCATAGGTTTGCTCTGTCGCCCAGACTCGAACGTGGTGGTGTAATCTCAGCTGACTGCAATTTCCACCTCCCTGGTTCAAGCGATCCTCCCACCTCAGCCTCCAAGTAGCTGAGACTACAAGTGCATGCTACCATACCTGGCTGATATTTTTTGTAAAAAAAAAAACAAAATTCTTACTATATTGTCCAGATTGGTTTTGAACTCCTGGGCTCAAGTAAGGCTCAAATTCAAGACCAGCCATAGCCTCCCAAAGTGCTGGGATTACAGGCGTGAACCACCACACCTGGCCCTGTTTATTATTATTTTTTTAATTTTTCTTTTTTGAATTGGGTCTCACTGTGTCACCCAGGCTGGTCTCAAACTCCTGAGTTCAAGCAATCCTCCCTCCACGGCCTCTCCAAGAGCTGGAATCACAGGTGTAAGTCATTGCGCCTGGCCAAGGGCTGTTTATTTAAATACATAACCACAATAACAACTTAAGTACACTTGCTCATAGTATGCTTTCTCATTTTTTCTTTTTGAGTTGGAGTTTCACTCTTGTTGCCCAAGCTGGAGTGCAATGATCTTGGCTCACTGTAACCTCAGTCCCCTTGGTTCAAGCGATTCATCTGCCTCAGCTTCCTGAGTAGCTGGGATTACAGGCGCACGCCAGTGTGCCCAGCTAATTTTTTTGTCCTTTTAGTAGAAACAGGGTTTCACTGTGTTAGCCAGGCTGGTCTGAAACTCCTGACTTCAGGTGATCTACCGGCTTCAGCCTCCCAAGTGCTGGGATTACAGGCGTGAGCCACTGTGCCCGGCCTCTCCTTTTTTCTCAATCAAGATGCAATGCACTTTTATTGCATTACATTAGGAGCATGTAAAGTCTGGCTGTGTCTCTTTTGGTGATTTTAAAATTGATTATTGAGGTTCAGGTGTTG
Source organism: Plecturocebus donacophilus (assembly GCA_004027715.1). Classification (NCBI taxonomy): domain Eukaryota; kingdom Metazoa; phylum Chordata; class Mammalia; order Primates; family Pitheciidae; genus Plecturocebus; species Plecturocebus donacophilus. The sequence goes on along the minus strand of PVKP010029998.1, from coordinate 21,271 downwards.
TCAGCTGGATGCATTCATTATTATTATTATATTTTTTTGCATTCATTATTAAACAACTCCCCTGCAGCCTTTACCTAGATGGTTTCGGCAGCTACTGATGATCATTGTCTACACCCATTATTTCACAGGGGGCTGCTAGAGGTTTAAAGAGGAACATATTCTTTCTTCCTTTCTTTCCCCTCCTCTCCCCTCCCCTCCCTTCCCCTCCTTTTCTCTCCCTTTCCCTTCCTTTCCTGAATCACCTGATCTGGGGAGGTTAAGGCTGTAGAGAGCCAAAATTGCACCACTGGATTCCAGCCTGGGTAACCAGAGTGAGACCCTGTCTCAAAAAAAAAAAAACCAAAAAAGTTAATTGTCCCTTTAAACTTTAATCAGCAAAAATAGGGTATTGAACAACATGATTTATTGTGATGGTTAATTTTACGTCCATTTGACTAGGCTAAGGGATGCCCAGATTGCTGCTAAAACGTTATTTCTAGGTGTGTGTGAGGGCGTTTCTGGAGGAGATTAGCATTTGAATCAGTAGACTGAGTAAAGATGTGTGCTCAGCCACGTGGGAGGGCATCATCCAGTCCATTGAGGCCTGGATACAACAGAAAGGCAGGGGAAGGGCGAGGTCTCTCTCTCTGAGCTGGACATGACTCTTCCCCTGCCTCAGACATTGCAGCTTCTGGTTATCAGGCCTTTGGACTCCAGGACTTACATTAATGGTTCCTCTGGTTCTCAGGCCTTCGGACTCAGACTGAGCTGTATCACCAGCTTGCAGACAGCAGACGGTGGAACTTCCTAACTTCCGTAATTTCATGAGCCAATTCCTGTAATAAATGGGAAATATTTATATCTCATTCTCAAATGGGAAATATTTATTTCACAATAAATAATCTCTCTCTCTCCACACACACACACACACACACACACACACACACACACACACACAGTCGTGTGTTACTTAACTACTAGGGTACATTCAGAGAAATGCATCATTTAGGCAATTTAACATTGTGAGAACATCATGGACTGTACTTATAAAACCTAGATGGTATCATCTACTTCACACCTAGGCTACATGGTATAGTCTATTGCTCCTAGGCTACAAACCTGTGCAGATGCTACTGTACTAAATATTGTAAGTGATTGTAACATGGTGGTCAGTATTTGTGTATTTAAACACATCTAGGCTGGGCACAGAGGCTTATGCCTCTAACCCCAGCACTTTGGGAGGCTGAGGCAAGAGGATCACTTGAGCCCAGGAATTCGAGACCAGCCTGGAAAATATGGAGAGACCCAGTCCCTACAACATTAAAAAATTAGTTAGATGTAGTGGCGTGTACCTGTGGTCCCAGCTACTCTGGAGGCTGAGATGGGAGAATCACTTGAGCCCAAGATGGTGAAGCTGTAGTGAGCCAGATTGTGCCACTGCACTCCAGCCTGGGCAACAGCGTGAGACTCTGTCTCAAAAAAATAAACAAATTTTATTTTAAAATTAAATTTAAAAAAATTTTTTTGAGACAGAATTTAACTCTGTTGCCCAGGCTGGAGTGCAGTGATGTGATTGCAGCTCACTGCAACTTCTGCCTCCCAGGTTCAAGTGATTCTCCTGCGTCAGCCTCCTGAATAGCTGGGATTACAGGTGCCCACCACCATACCTGGCTAATTTTTCTATTTTTAGTAGAGATGGATTTTCACCATCTTGGCCAGGCTGGTCTTGAACTCCTCACTTTAAGTGATCCATACACCTTGTCCTCCCAAAATGCTAGGATTATAGGTATGAGCCACTGTGCCAGGCCCAAATAAATTTTTTTAAAAATAGAGTCTTGCTCTGTCTCCCAGGTTGGAGTGCAGTGGCATGATCTTGGCTCACTGCAACCTTCGCCTCCTGGGTTCAAGTGATTCTCCTGTCTCAGCCTCCTGAGTAGCTGGGATTATAGGCACACACCACCATACCGGGCTAATTTTTGTATTTTTAGTAAAGACGGGGTTTCGCCATGTTGGCCAGGCTGGCCTCGAACTCCTGACCTCAGGTGATCCGCCCTCCTCTCGGCCTCCCAAAGTGCTGGGATTACAGGTGTGAGCCACAGTGCCTGGCCCCAAATATATTTTAAAAAGGAACACATCTAAACCTATAAAAGGTACAGTAAAAATGTAGCACAAATGATTAAAAGATGGTATACCTGCATAGGGCACTTAGCATAAATGGAGCTTGCAGGACATGAAGTGGCTCTAAATGAGTCAGTGAGTGAGTGGTGAGTGAATGTGAAGGCCTAGGACATTACACTATCGTAGGCTTTATAAACACTGAATACTTAGGCTGCACTAAATTTATTAAAGATGTTTTTCTTTCTTCAGTAAATTAAATTTAGCTTACTGTAACTTTTTTACTTTATAAACTTTTTTCGTTATCAAATAATCCTTTATTAAAATATTGTCCGCTGTGGCTCTTAACTAGCTGAGCATTCCCCTGCAGCGCTGTTAATGTCATCTATGATGTCATAAGCATGGAGGCCACTAATGTTGCAGCCCACAGACCGGGCTGGCCCCAGAATCTCTTCAGTGGTTCCAGAGAGTATATTGGCTAAAGACTGATGCCTGGGCAATATTGACCATACAAAAGTGTTATTTCCAGGCTGGGTGTGGTGGCTCATGCCTGTAATCCCAGCACTTTGGGAGGTGGAAGTGGGCAGATTGCCTGAGCTCAAGAGTTTGTGACCCCCTTGGGCAACATGGTGAAACCCCATCTCTACCTAAAAATAAAAATAAAATAAATTAGCCAGGTGTGGTGGGGTGCACCTGCAGTCCCAGCTACCAGGGAGGCTGAGGCACGAGAATCATTGGGCCCGGGAGGCGGAGGGTGCAGTGAGCTGAGATTGTGGCACTGCACTCCAGCTTGGGCTACAGAGTGAGACTCCATCTCAACTAAAAAAAAAAATAGTGTTATTTCCACTGTGTTTAATGTTCCCTGTTTCTTTCTGCCTCTTGGCAGTTTCTTGAGGGCTTTGATGATGAGGGCAGAGGCAGAAGGTACCCCTCAATCTGGGCCTGTCTGTTCTGAATGGTCAGTTTCACGGTAATCCTCAGACACTTCCAGTCACAGATTACCTTGGCAGTGTCATCACCAACCTTTTTTAGAGACAGACCTAGGGATGGGGCTGATCTTGGGGGTCAGTGCAGATGTGGCACCGACTTGACTCCAGTACACACCAGTTGTATGAATTTGACATCACTGTAGTTGAACTTAGGCAGCTGGTGTCAGATTAACCCAGATTTGGGACAAACAGAAGAAAGTTGAGCAATGCCCTCCTCCAAGCTGAAAACTGAAAGACTTTCTAAGCTTTAGAATTGTTAAAAATGTTGGCCAGGGCCAAGGGGAGGAGGGGAATCTAAAAAAAAAAAAAAAAAAAAAAAAAAATTGGCCTTATATGCAGTGGCTCACGCCTGTAATCCCAGCACTTTGGGAGGACGAGGCAGGTGGATCACCTGAGGTTGGGAGTTCGAGACCAGCATGACCAACATGGTGAAAACCTGTCTTTATTAAAAATACAAAAATTAACCAGGGATGGGGAGTTCAAGACCAGCATGACCAACATGGTGAAACCCTGTCTTTATTAAAAATACAAAAATTAACCGGGGATGGTGGCGTGTGCCTGTAATCCCAGCTACTCAGGAGGTTGAGGCAGGAGAATCATTGGAACCCATGAGGTAGAGGTTGCAGTGAACTGAGATCGTGCCATTGCATTTCAGCCTGGGTGACAGAGTGAGACTCCATCTAAAAAAATAAATTATTTTAAAAAATGTTGACTCTTTTGCAATAACACTTAGCTTAAAACACAAAGCCACTGTACAGCTGTATAAAAATATTTTCTTTCTTTATATCCTTATTCTATCAGCTTTTTCTATTTTAAAATATTTTATTTTTTATTCTTTAAACTTTTTAATTAAATCTAAGACACAAACACACAGGTTAGCCTAGGCCTACTCGGAGTCAGGATGGTCAATATCAGTTTTCCACCTCCATTGTTTGTCCCACTGGAAGGTCTCTGGGGCAATAACATGCATGGAGCTGTCATCTCCTGTGATAGCAATGCTTTCTTCTGGAATATCTCCTGAAGGACCTGCCTCAGGCTGTTTTATAGTTAACTTTTAAAATATACATAAGTAGACCAGGCGTGGTGGCTCACACCTGTAATCTCAGCACTTTGGGAGGCCAAGGCAGGCAGATTAATTGAGATCAGGAGTTCAAGACCACCCTGGCCAACATGGTGAAACTTTGTCTCTACTAAAAATACAAAAAAATAGTCAGGTGTGGTGGTGCACACCTAATTCTGGCTGCTTGAGAGGCTGGGGTAGGAGAATCGCTTGACCTGGGAGGCAGAGGCTGCAGTGAGCAAACAACTCGTCATTGCACTCCAGCCTGGGCGACAGAGTGAGACTCTGCCTTAAGAAAAAAATGTGGCCAGGTATGGTGGTTCACTCCTGTAATTCCAGCACTTTGGGAGGCTGAGGCGGGTGGATCACCTGAGATCAGGAGTTCGAGACCAGCCTGACCAACATGGTGAAACCCTGTCTCTACTAAAAATACAAAAAAATTAGCCAGGTGTGGTGGTGCATGCCTGTAATCCTAGCTACTCAGGAGGTGGAGACAGGTGAGTCACTTGAACCAGGGAGGCGGAGGTTGCAGTGAGCCGAGATCGTGCCATTGTACTCCAGCCTGGGCAACAAAAGCGAAACTCCTTTAAAAAAAAACTATACACACACACACACACACACACACACACACACACACATATACACATACATATATGTACACACATATACAGGCAAATATATATACATATGTAAACACATATATAGGAGTGTGCGCTAAAATAACAGAAACACGAAAAGTAAAATACATAAACCAGTAACATATTGGTTATTATCATTATCAAGCATTAAGCACCGTAGATAATCGTAGGTGCTTTACTTTTATAGGACTGACAGTGCAGTAGGTTTGACACACCATCATCACCACAAACACATGACTCACTCATTGCACACAACGTCACTAGGCAATAGCAATTTTTCAGCTCCATGATAATCTTCACTGGCTGGACTGTCACACACACACGTGTGTGTGTGTGTGTGTGTGTGTGTTTTGAGACAGAGTCTCACTCTGTCACTGAGGCTAGAGTACAGTGGTGCAATCACAGCTCATGGTAGCCTCACACTCTTGAGCTCAAGTGATCCTCCTGACTCAGTCTCCTGCATAGCTGGGACCACAGGCACCACCAGCATGCCCAGTTAATGTTTGTATTTTTTGTAGAGATGGGGGTTTCATCATCTTGCCCAGGCTGGTCTCAAACTCCTGGACTCAAGTGATGCGCCCGACTCGGCTTCCCAAAGTGCTGGGATTACAGGTGTGCGTCACCATGCCTGACCTGGAGCCTTTGCACTTTTGTGTATGCCAGTCCCACCATCTGGATGCCATTTTCCCTTTCCCGTGCCTTCCCAAATCCTAATCATTTGTTGTTGTTTTGTTTTTGAGATAGTCTTGCTCTGTCACTCAGGTTGGAGTGCAGTGGTGCGATCTCAGCTCACTGCAACCTCCGCCTCCCAGGTTCAAGTGATTCTCCTGCCTCAGCCTCCCAAGTAGCTGAGATTACAGGCGCCTGATACCACACCTGGTGTTTGTATTTTTAGTAGAGATGAGGTTTCACCATGTTGGCCAGGCTGGTCTCATACTCCTGACCTCAAGTGATCTGCCCGTCTCAGCTTCCTGAAGTGCTAGGATTACAGGCATGAGCCACCACCCCTAGTCCCTAATCATTTGTTAACATTCAACTCCTATTCCTCCTCTTCATGAAGTCTTTTCTGACCACACCCTCTGGGAGTAGTTTCTCCTTCACTGACATCTCACCTTCATTGGTACTCACTTCCCTCCTCTGCCCTAGTCATTGGCAGTTATATCTTGTGTTTAAGCCTCTTCCTCTAGAGTGGAATCTGTTTGAAGGTGGCAATCATGTCTGACACCTCTTGGTATGTCCTAGCACCTGGCCCTAGCCTGGGTGCCTAGCACATAGCTGTGTCCCGTACTTGCTGACTGATGGATGGGTAATTGACTCATCAGGGCAGGCATTCTTTCCCAGTCCTTTTAAAATGACATTGAGACTTGCAGAGCTGGCTATCCAGCGACTGGTTTCCTCTGAGCAAGCAGGGGTTGTGCTGCTGGGTTTAATTTAGGCTGCTCTGCCTTCCATGCTTTCAGAGGACTTTCCCACGACAGACTGGGGACCCGAAGGTTTGTGCCACTAGCACCAGGGCTTAGAGATGAGTGATGAGAGATGCAGCCGAGTGTGCCGGCCCCTGACCCAGTTCCGCTTCTGCACCAGGGTTGGAGCTTTCTGCAGCCATGGGGTCTGGCACTTCCTTCCCAGCTCGACAGCCGAGCATGCCCATGTAGAATTCACCCTCTGGGATTTCGAGTGGAGGCGTAGGCTTGCATCTGTGAGTGGGGGACTTTCCCACTGGGTGTACATGACTACATATGGATGTGATGACCCTTGATGAGGCGCAGGGGTGTACCTCTGAGTATCCGAGGCTCTGTGGAGTGTGTGTACATCTCTCTGTGTTTGTGTTACTCTGATGGTGTATGCTCTTATATGCAGGCGTGTGAGGCTCATGCCTCTTACACTGTGCTCATCTGTGTGTTGGGGGGGCCTTGAGGTGAGAGCCTTCTTGTCTGAGTTTCTGTCTTGCTGGGTGTGTACATCAGGGTGCGCCTGCTGCATGCGTGTATGGCCATCCAGCATGAACGGAAGCAGCTCCCCACATGAAACAGATTCCACTTGGTTCACTGGCTCCTGCTTCTCCTTTCTGAGAGGGGGATGGAAGAATGGAGGAGGGGCATGCTGGTCCTATCTCGGACTCTCCTCCTGCATATCATCATTTCTTTTTGTTTGTTTGTTTTACCATAATAGAGACAGTGTCTCACTGTGTTGCCAGGCTGGTCTCGATTTCCTGGGCTTGAGCAATCCTCCCGCCTTGGCCTCCCAAAGTGCTGGGATTACAGGCACGAGGCGCTGTCCCAGGCCACTGCCATTTCTACTTGTCGCTCTGTGGTCCTGATAGGGCCTGTGGGAGCCATGGGAGCTCTGGGCCTTCAGTGTCCCCCACACCCTTTGAAGTATTTTAATGGTGTCCAGATGGCAACAAGGGAGGACCCTTTTTAGAAAGCCAGGGCTGCCTCCCACTGCCCCCACCTCCCAGGAGGGCGTTGATATTCCCAGCATTGTTTACATTGTTTCCTCCTTGCCTCCCGGGTCTCCAGCTCTTCCAGGACCTCTGCACTCTGGGTTTGCAGATAATTGTGCCCCTATAAACAAAGCCTGGGGCAGCCCAGTCCACCCTGACTTGCCATGGCTTAGAATCCCACCCTTCCTTCACTCATTGTTCTTATTTTTATTTTTTTTGACAGAGTTTTGCTCTGTTGTCCAGGCTGGAGTGCAGTGCTGTAATCTTGGCTCACTGCAACCTCTGCCTCCCAGGTGCAAGCCATTCAAGTGCCTCAGCCTCCTGAGTAGCTGGGACTACAGGTGCGTGCCACTACATTTGGCTAATTTTTGTATTTTAGTAGAGATGGGATTTTGCCATCTTGGCCAGGCTGGTCTCAAACTCCTGGCCTCAAGTTATCCGACCTCCCCAGCTTCCCAAAGTTCTGGGATTATAGGCGTGAACCACTGCACCTGGCCTCCCCACTCCTCTTCCTCCTCTTCTTCTTTCATTTATTTTATTTTTTTTGAGATGGAGTCTCGCTCTGTTGCCCAGGCTGGAGTACGGCATTGTGAGCATGGCTCACTGCAACCTCTGCCTCCTGGGTTCAAGTGATTCTCCTGCCTCAGTCTCCCAAGTAGCTGGGATTACAGGTGCCCACCACAATATCTGGGTAACTTTTAAAATTTTTAGTAGAGACAAGGTTTCACCATGTTGCCCAGGCTGGTCTCAAACTCCTGACCTCAAATGATCCACCCACCTCAGCCTCCCAAAGTGCTGGGATTACAGGCATGAGCCACTGCACCCGGCCTTTCTTTTCTTTTTTTTTGAGACAGAGTCTCTCTCTGTCATCCAGGCTGGAGAGTAGATGTGCAATCTCAGCTCACTGCAACCTCCACCTCCCGGGTTCAAGTGATTCTCCTGCCTCAGCCTCCAGAGTAGCTGGGACTACAGGTGCCAGCCACCATGCCTGGCTGATTTTTGTGTGTTTAGTAGAGATGATTTCACCATGTTGGCCTGACCTCAGGTGAGCCACCCACCTTGGCTTCCCAAAGTGCTGGGATTACAGGCGTGAGCCACCACACCCGGCCTCTTTTCATTTTTTTAAATGGGAAAGAAAAGGTGTTTTCTCTCTATATATATACTTTTTGTAGAAATGGGGTCTCACTATGTTGCCCAGGCTGGTCTTGAACTCCTACCCTCAAGTGATCCTCCTGCCTAAGCCTCCCAAAGTCTGAGTCACCACACTTGGCTTTCTTTTTTTTTTTTTTAACCGAAAAATTTTTAAGCTGGGGTCTCACTCTGTCACCCGGCTGGAGTGCAGTGGCACAATCATAGCTTGTTGCAGCCTCAAACTCCTTAGCTCAAATGATTCTCCTGCCTCAGCCTCCTGAGTAGCTGGGACTACAGGCATGCCCAGTTTACCGATTCTTATGATCCCTTCCATCTCCTTCAGGAGACCAGGGGGCAATCCAAATTCCAGGAAGTGGAGGTCAGTGTTAATGACTTGCTTTCTGTCTCCAGCCCTCCCTGCACCTCCACCTCCCTCCCCTCTCCTCCCCCAAACCCCAATCCAGCAGAGAAGGCAGAATAAGTTGCCCACCAATGCCAGAGTAAAAAGACTCCAGGCTGGAGGTCCAGGAGAAATAGCTTTTCTTCCTGGCCTCATCACCCCATTTCATTTGTGACCCTGAACAGTGTCCTTACCACATCCTAATAGCATTATTTGCAAAAAAGAAAGGATAACCTTTGCCAATTCCCACTGCCAGTATCTTGCAGAGTGTCCTTGAGGCAACATTTTCACGGGGACTACTCAGGCATGGGAGAGACGGGTTACTGCTGTCTCCTTTTGGTGCTGAGGACTAGGGTTGGAAGGACAGCAGAGGTTCAGTTGCGACTGTCTTACTAGAAGTGGGAAAGGGTCTGCCAGCTAGGGGTGGGGGTAGGGGTGTGGAGCTGGGTGAAAGGTACAGCAGGCTCTCCTCCAAGATGTCAGCTTGGGGCCGGGCGCGGTGGCTCATGCCTGTAATCCCAGCACTTTGGGAGGCCGACGCAGGTGGATCACTTGAGGTCAGGAGTTCGAGACCAGCCTGGCCAACATGGTGAAACCCTGGCTCTACTAAAAACACAAAAATTAGCCAGGCGTGTTGGTGGGCACCTGTGGTCCAGCTACTGTGGAGGCTGAGGCAGGAGAATTGCTTCAACCTGAGAAGTAGAGGCTGCAGTGAGCTGAGACCATACCACTGCCCTCCAGTCTGGGCAACAGAGTGAAACTTCAACAACAACAACAACAACAAAGACATCAGCTTGGTCTCCCCAGGAGCTGCCTTTTTTGCTTTCCTTCCCCTCTCTGTGATGGGATAAAGCCATCCCACCCAATATCTGTGCCCAAAGCTGCCTCTCCCACTGGACTGGCAGGACTCCTTTCGGGGAACAAAGTAAGAACTCACCTTTCTCTGTGGAGCTGGGAGCTCCCTACCCGGGTCAGGGACTGGGTCCTAGTCATCTTTCCATCAGCACGCCTAATGTGGGGACTGGCCAAGGACAGGTGGGGGCTTGGAAAAAGTGTGAGGAGGGAAAGAAAGGCTGGATACCCCAGGGTGCTGCCTCCCAGGTAGCTAGGATTACAGGTGCATGCCACCATGCCTGGCTATTTATTTTATTTTATTTTCAGAGGTGGGGTTTGCTATGTTGTCCAAGTTGGTCTCAATCTCTTGACCTCAAGTGATCTCTCCTTGGCTTCCCAAAGTGCTGAGATTGCAGGTGTGAGCTACCATGGTTGGCCCATTTTTTTTTTTTTTTCTTGAATCAGAGTCTCGCACTGATGTGGTCTGGGCTGGAGTGCAATGGCGCGATCTCGGCTCACTGCAACCTCTGCCTCCTGGGTTCAAGCAATTCTCCTGCCTCAGCCTCCCGAGTAGGTGGAATTAAAGGCATGCATCACCATGCACGACTGATTTTTTTTTTGTAATTCTAGTAGAGATGGGGTTTCACTATGTTGGCCAGGCTGGTCTTGAACTTCTTGAACTCCCACCTCAGCTTCCCAAAGTGCTGGGATTATAGGCATGAGACACTGCTCCCGGCTGGGCCATTTTCAGTTTATCATGAGGGGGGAAGAGAATCTGTTCCTGACTGGAAGGCAAGATGCTCTGCTGCCTCTTGGGATTGAAAAAGAAAAGTAGCATTTTTCCCATCCATGAATTCTTCAAAAACAGGAAACACTTCCCTTTTCTCCCGCCACACCCTCTCCCACCGGCATCTGGATCCTGACCATTCTCTTGATACTCTTGATGCTTTCTTGAGGGGCCCTCAGCCATCTACCAGGGTGTGGGGGGCTCCGCTTCCCTCCTTTTTGCAGCCAGGAAAGCTCCTCACTCCTGTCTTAATTCGAGACATTTGATCAAACCCAGCAGTGGCTTCCCCACGGCGGGAGGAGCCGTCCTCAGCGTCTTGTCTTCTTTCCCTCCCAGCACCAGCTGCTGTCTCCCCAGCTCTTGCTTCCTGGGGGAAAGATGTGGGTTGACAGGAGGGAAGGGATCAGAGCATGTTTCAGCTCCAGTACCAGCTTCTTTGGGAGGCAGACAGGTTCCAGCCTTGTCTGAGCTTTCCCTCCCGGGGGAGGAGGGGTAAGGAGAGCACGGCCCAAGCAGCATGGAGGATGTGCCCTTTTCTGCACTGCCTCCTTACACCTGTCATCTCAGCACTTTGGGAGGCTGAGGTGGGAGGATCGCTTAATGCCAGGAGTTCAAGACCAGCCTGGGCAACAGAGAGAGACCTCAGCTCTACAAAAAGTAAAAGAAAAATAGCGGGCATGGTGGTGGGTGTCTGTAGCCCCGGCTACTCCGGAGGCTGAGGAGGGAGGATCACTTGAGCCTGGGAGTTCAAAGCTGCAGTGAACTCTGATTGAACCACTGTACTCCAGCCTGGGTGGCACAGCAAAACCTTGTCTATAAAATAAATAAATACACTGTGGGAGGCTGAGGTGGGCAGATCACCTGAGGTCCGGAGTTTGAGACCAACCTGACCAACATTGTGAAACCCTGCCTTTACTAAAAATACAAATATTAGCCAGGCATGGTGGTGCGCACCTGTAGTCCCAGCTGCTCAGGAGGCTGAGGCACGAGAATCGATTGAACCTGGGAAGTGGAGGTTGCAGTGAGCCGAGATCATGCCATTGCACTCCAGCCTGGGCGGCTGCAAAGAAACCAGCCAAAGCCGCATCTAGAGGTGACTCGAAAAGCAATGCTAGAAACTTGTTTCTGGGTTGGTGGGCACCCCCTCCTGCTAATAGCGGCAGGAGGCAGACAAATGCCTAGACAGATAGGGGCAGGTCCCTGGTGAAACCATACCTCCAAGCCGAAGACTTTTTAAAGCCTGAGAGCCAAGCTACAAGTCAAATCCATGGACCAGATTGAGAACCTGTCTTGGTGTGTCTTCCTCTTATTGATCCCCACCCTTCACCTATTTTACATTTACCTATCTTTTCTTAATTGGTTTTCTACACGGTCCATATCCACCTTTGAGTAGTGTCTTTGCTTTAACCTTTGCATACTCACAAACCAATCAGCACGCATTCCCCATTTTGAGTCCATAAAAAGCCCCAGATCCAGCCACACTGAGAGAAACCACCTGATGGTGGGGTGGAGGACGAGCGCCCCCAGCCCCTCTCCACTGAGAGCCCAACAAAATTCTTCATTGCCCATCCTCGCCCTTCTCATTGTCAGCGTAACCTCATTCTTTTTGGAGGCAGGACAGGAGCTTGGGAACGGCCAATTGCAGGTGCAATCTATAACACAGACGGACCGAGTGGGCAGTGGCGGGAGAGGGAGTGTCGCTGGTCGTGGAGGTCTCCCTGATTGGCGAAGTGGCCAAGAAAAATCCTGCATAGGTTGGGTGAAGTGGCTCACTCCTGTAATCCCAGCACTTCTAGAGGCTGAGGCAGGCGGATCACCTGAGGTGAGGAGTTTGAGACCAAACTGGCTAACATGGTGAAACCTCGTCCCTACTAAAAATACAAAAATTAGCTGAGCATGGTGGCATGGGTCTGTAATCCCAACTACCCGGGAGGCTGAGACAGGAGAATGAACCCCGGAAGCAGAGGTTGTAGTGAGCCAAGATCGCGCCCATTGCACTCCAGCCTGGGCAACAAGAGGGAAACTTTGTCTCAAAGAAAAAAAAATCCTGCATCACTGCTTTCACTTCCTACCCCCCACCCCCACCCTACAAGCTTGATCCCTCTCCTACCTCCTGGATGGAGGCCTAAGCATTTGGGCCTGGGTCGTAGGTGGGACTCGTGACCTCTCCCAGCGTCTGGGGAGCAGCTTCTCCAAATAGTTGGATCTCAATGACCTCCCTCCCTCCCTCTCTCTCTCTCCCTCCCTTCCTTTCTCCCTTCCTCCCTTCCTTCTTCCTTCCTTTTTTCCTTCCTGCCACTTGCTAAATTTCAATGATTATTCAGAAACTGGAAGAAGGATCTCTCTTCCTACCTCAGGAGAGAAAGAAACATTTCTTATCCCTTCTTCTGTTTATGACCAGATACTAAAAGAGAAGGCACTGCCAGAACACCCTCCCTGTCCACCCCCGTCTCCCCAGGTACAAGGCTTTCATTCCATGCCAGCTGTTAGGCACCAGAATGCCTCTGGCTTCCCCATAACGGACCCTCCTCTGTCTCCCCTTCAAGTCCTCTGCATCTGACCTTGGCAAACAAATCAGGTGTGTGCAGAGTTGGCTGTGCCACATTACAGGATACAAGGAAAGTCTTAGGTTAGGGGCTTCTTTCAGTTCTGATAGTTTTATCTCTCTGTCCCCTGGTTAGATGGTGGCCCATTGCCATTGTGGGGGCCTGGAGAGGACAGGCTGGAAGGTGGCACTGGTCACAGCCTGGCTGGGAGGGAGGGGAGTTGTTCTGGACAAGGGACCAGCTCCTTGGATGCCTGTGTACATGTTAGAAATGAACCTTTACTGTGCACTTTCCGTAAGATGAAAAAAAGAAAAAAGAAACAAACCTTTACTGTGTGATCCTGCAGCAGCCTCCATTTCCTCTCTGGGCCTCGGGTTTTCTTTTCTTTCTTTCTTTTTTTTTTTTTTGAATCAGAGTCTTGCTGTGCCACCTAGGGTGGAGTGCAGTGGCCTGATCTCAGCTCACTGCATCCTCCACCTCTCGGGTTCAAGCGATTTTCAAGCCTCTGCCTCCTGAATAGCTGGGATTATAGGTACTCGCCACCACACCTGCTCTACAGATCGTTGTATTTTTGTAGAGACAGGGTTTCACCATGTTGGCCAAGCTGGTCTTAAACTCCTGACCTCAAGTGATCCGCCCGCCTTGGCTTCCAAAGTGCTGGGATTACAGGTGTGAGTCACCGCTCCCAGCTGGGCCTCAGATTTTCAATTCTGCAAAATGTTGGTGCTGGATTTGATCGTTAAGACTGCTTTTAGCACTTATGCTCTGCCACCTCTGCCCTATGCCCCTAGACTATTGGTGATGAAAGGAGAAACAGCAAACAGCGAACCAGCTGCTCAGAGGCAAATATACACACGTGATTTCACAAAAATGAATGGATGGTCCCTGTGGGCAATGGAGAAGACAGACAGGGTAAATGGGTAGCAAAAACTTCCACCTAGTTTTTGCTCCATTTCAAGAACTTTTTTTTGAGACAGAGTTTTACTCTTGTTGCCTAGGCTGGAATGCAATGGCTCAATCTCAGCTCACCTCAACTTCCGATTCCCGGGTTCAAGTGATTCTTCTGCTTCCTGAGTAGCTGGGATTACAGGCATGTGCCACCACACCCGGCTAATATTGTATTTTTATTAGAGATGGGGGTTTCTCCATGTTGGTCAGGCTGGTCTCGAACTCCCAATCTCAGGTGATCCGCCCATCTCAGCCTCTGAAAGTGCTAGGATTACAGGTGTGAGCCACTGTCCCTGGCCCGTTCCAAGAACTTTAAAGCAAGAGGGGTGGATTATGAATGGTAGAAGAGAACCACCTGTTACACACATAGTCTTAGACAGGGTACAAGGCTGGGATCACCTGAACTCTCTTTGGCTTCTTTATTCCACGTTACACAAACACACACAGGCATACACATACATGCACCCAATCATGAGGTTCACAGGAGAGAGTACTCTTCCCTGCTGTTAGAACTTCTGCCCGTCAGGTGGCTGCTGCCAATTCTAGCTCTACCAGCCACATATTCTAAATCACAGAGCACGATTCTCCCTGACACATAACCCCGGAGCACTGACACATAAACAGCAGCCTGGGGGCCTGAACTCAGTGCATTCAGAGGCCTACAGGCGCTGCCTGCTTCCAAGGGCACAGAACATAGGTCATCTCGGGGCTGAGAACCGGCATGTGCTCTCTCTGGGCACTGCATGCTTCTATCCCAAGTTGGATGACCTCTCCAGCCCAGGCAGTACTAATTCCCTTGGGCCAGTCATTAGGATGACTTCCCAGAGCAGCCGGTTACTTGCCTCCACCCCTCTGCTGACCATCAAAAATGATTGTGAGAGTATAATTGGGTACCTCCCTGGGGAGGACCATTTGGCAGTATCTTTCAAATTTGCAAATGCATAGACCTTATAACATAGCAAAATCTATTTGTAGGATATACTCACATACAGGTGAAAAGACGTGTTTAAGTTATTTGTTGCAACATCATTGGTTAGTAAAGATAAGAAGTAAGCTCGACGTCTATCAGTAGCTGATTGGTTTCATAGACGATCATATATCCATACAATGGGATACTGAAAATGAGATGCTTTTGGCTGGGCACGGTGGCTCATGCCTGTAATCCCAGCACTTTGGAAGGCCAAGGTGGGCGGATCACCAGAGGTCAGGTGTTCCAGACCAACCTGGCCAACATGGGGAAACCCATCTCTACTAAAAATATAAAAATTAGTGGGGCATGGTGGCATGCACCTGTAGTCACAGCTACCTGAAAGGCTGATGCGGGAGAATCGCTTGAACTTGGGAGGCAGAGGTTGCAGTGAGCTGAGATTGCACAACTGCACTCCAGCCTATGTGACAAAGCAAGACTCTGTCTCAAAAAAGAAAAAAAAAAAAGACACTTTTGTATATCGATCTGGAACGATCACAGACACATAGTTAAGTTAAAATAAGCAAGGTGCAGAACAGTGGGTGTATTTGCTATTTGTGTAGAAAAGAAAAGATACAAGAATATATATATTTGTATTGACTTGTATGTACATAGAATATTAGCCAAGAGATAAACCAGAGACTAAGGGTAGTTACCTGCTAGGGAGCTGAAAACTGGGATGAAAGCAAGTTTCTATAATATGCATTTGGTGTATACACACACACACACACACACACACACACACACACACTTAAAATAGAGTCTTGATCTCCCAGACCGGAGTGCAATGGTGCAGTCTTGGCTCACTGCAACCTCCGCCTTCTGGTTTCAAGAGATTCTCCTGCCTCAGC
The DNA here is from genome assembly GCA_004027715.1 of Plecturocebus donacophilus. Classification (NCBI taxonomy): domain Eukaryota; kingdom Metazoa; phylum Chordata; class Mammalia; order Primates; family Pitheciidae; genus Plecturocebus; species Plecturocebus donacophilus. The sequence goes on along the minus strand of PVKP010029998.1, from coordinate 5,580 downwards.
CTACTGAGTAGCTAGGATTACAAGCACACGCCACCACGCCTGGCTAATTTTGGTATTTTTAGTAGAGATGGGGTTTCACCATGTTGGCCAGGCTGGTCTCCAATTCCTGACCTCAGGTGATCCACCTGCCTTGACCTCCCAAAGTGCTGGGATAACAGGCATGAGCCATCACACCTGACCACATTTGGTATATTTTGATGATTGAATAATGTGCACGTATAATCTATTTGAAAAATTAAGTTAAAAAACACAAAATCACAAACAAGACCCAATAGTCTTATAGACTAAAGTGGCAAATGAGGGAGCCCTTCCCCCTGCCATCTGCTTGGGCAGTGGAAAACCAGACTGAGGAATGAGAGCAGGGATGGGTTGGCAGAGGAGGAAGAGGCCAGGTGCCTTAACGTCGCTGTGTTTGCTCATAAAACCTTTCCTAACGCAAGTCAGAAATTTCTCTTCTTACAGTGTCGTTTGGTTATTGGCCTAATTATTCCCCAAGCTCAGGCACACTCACGTGGTTTGAGAAATCTTGTCTTTTTTGAATATGTTAAACATTTGTACACACTTCCTCCAAACTAAAAGGTCACCTCTAAGGCAATGACAGCCTTTGAAGTTGTTCGACTTCCTGGCACCCCTTTCCCTTCCCCATCCAATGTCCTGGACAAAAAAAAAAAAAAAAAAAAAAAATCTGGATGGCCTGCATTGGTTTTTAGAGATTACTTTTTGGGAATCTTATGATACCCTTTTGAGATAACTGACAACAACACTCTGGGGTGTTGCAAACCCTTCTTGGGAATGATCGCCTTGATGGTCAACAGGAAGCCATAGCCAAGGCTCCAGGCCCATTGGGGCCTGCACCATTCAGCCATGACTTGAGTGGGGGCAGTAGGAAATGGGAGGGCCAGAGGCTGCCTCTTCACCTTCACCCCCTGGGCATTTGCATGGATCCTAAGGCCTGCTTGGGGTTCTTCATGGGTATGGAAGGCACTTGCTTGGGAGCCCAAGACAGATCCTCTTGTGGGTGAGCAGCTAGGTCCCTGGGAGATGAGGCTGGTTCTTTTTCCTTGGGGATAATTTTAGGTTCGGAATTCCCCTGCAACCTTCCTAACTCTTAGCCCCTGGCTCAGTCTCCCAGAGGGATTATTCATACCAGTGACTATAACATAGAGCTATTCAGAGGAGACCTGCCGGGGCATAGCCCTGGAGGCATTTTCCATGATAATTTTTCCCCCTTTGTCCCATTGTTTCAGTGGAGGAAGCATGATAGCTCAAGAATCAGGTCCTGATAGGCCCTAAAGAGGTGTCCCATCTTCCTACCCCGCCACTTGAACCCAGGGGCTTTATTTTCCAGTGCCCCCTCCCCATACACAATCTGAGAGAAACTGGTTTAGAGATTGGGAGAGCTTGGGCTGGAAAAAGGAAGCCTTGCAAGTCTTGAGTGAGGGAAGGGAGAGGGGAAGAGGCCTCTGGCTTCTTCAGATGAGGGAAGCCTCTGGTGGAACTGCCTAAGAGACTTCAGAGGCTTTGAAACACAAGTCCTGCCATGGTACACACCCAAGGATGAATGCATGAATGCCTCAACTCAATGCCTTCTAGTTTGTAAAAGTTCATGAATAAAATCCTCAAGGAAGGCCGGGCATGTTGACTCAAGCCTGTAATCTCAGCACTTTGGAAGGCCTAGGTGAATGGATCACCTGACTGAGGCCAGGAGTAAACTAGTCTGGCCAACAAGATGAAATCCCTGTCTCTACTAAAAATACAAAAATTAGCTGGGCGCGGTTGCACATGCCTGTAATCCCAGCTACTTGGGAGGCTGAGGCAGAAGCATTGCTTGAACCTGGGAGGTGGAGTTTGCAGTGAGCCAACACTGTGTCATTGTACTCCAGCCTGGGCAACAAGAGTGAACTTTCGCCTCAAAAAAAAAAAAAAAAAAAAAAAAAACCCTAAAGGAAGTGTCGCGAACACTTACCACTGGGGGGTTGGCAATGGAAGAGTTGTGTATTGTTGGGAGGGATGGTAGACATGCCTCTTACCCAGTCACCCATTTACCCATTTTTTTTAAAAAAAATAGGGTCTTGCTTCTTGCTGTTGTCCAAGCTGGAGTGCAGTAGTGTGATCATGGCTCACAGGAAGCTTGAACTCCTGGGCCCAAGTGATCCTCTCCTCTCCGCCTCCTGGCTCATCCATTTTTAATATGTCTTTATAACAGAAGGGTTTTTAAGAGAAGAGGCTATCTAGAAAAGTGCTAGGTGGAAAAGTGCGTGGAAGGGGCAGTGCAGAGTGGGGAAGATGGAGAAATTGAAATTCTGCAGCATCGTAGACTTCACAGTGCCAAATCCAAATGCAAAGCCAGGGCTAGCAATGAGAAAGACTTCTGAGCCTGCAATTCCAGCTACTCAGGAGGCTGGGGCAGGAGGATGGCTTGAGCTCAGAAGTTCAAAGCCAGCCTGGGAAAAGCAGAGACAGAGATCTACCCCTTAGAGAGAGAGAGAGACAGAGAAATAGAGAGAGAGGAGAAAGGGAGAGAGAGAGTCTTGAAATATGGTAAATTTCCTCATAACATGAAAATATTAAAAGACAAAAACAAAGCTGGAAGGGAAGAGAAAGTAATTGAAATAGAAGGGAAAGGGGACAGATCTCACCAGGCTGAGGTCTTGGGAGAGGAGGTACTGGCTGCGCTATATTACTTAATTTAGAATAATACCTTAGGGGAGGCCACCCGAGTGGATGAGGGACTCCTGTGGATCCTTCCCTCTGACAGGGTAAAGGGCGGAGATGGGAGCCCTCTCCTCTCTCTTTCCCCAGCATTGCTCTGGGACCTTCTGGGAAAGGAGGTGCAGGGCTCCAGGAAGACAGTGTCCGGGGAGTGCTGTGCTGAGTCCAGGGATCTGCCCAGGGCAGGGGTGGACAGATAGTCTCAGAGGAGCCAGGGCGTCCCTTCCTCCAGATTTAGCTAAAGGAAACGTGGAACATCCTATCGGCCATCCTCCCCACTCTCCAATTCCGCTCCAGAGGCCCCTCCAGACTATCTGCCGGCCGCTGCCCCTTTAAGCGCCGCACTCCTCCCCCAGCGGTGGCACTGAGGGAGTGGGGGTGCGGGGAGGCTGAGCGCTCACTCCCGGACTGCTAGGGAAGATGGTGCAGGCTAGGGGAGTCGCTCTCAAGTCCCACTGCCCCCTCCCCTGAGTAAGGTGATTTGGGAGGCCCCCTTCTTCCTTCTTTCCCTCCCACCTCACGCGCCACCCGGGATGACTCCGTGGCCTCACGGGAACAGTACTCTAGCCCCGTGGCCGGACGTCCCCGATACTGCCAACACCAGTGGGTTGCCAGGGGTGCCATGGGCGGCGGCCCTGGCCGGGGCGCTGCTGGCGCTGGCGGTGCTGGCCACCGTGGGAGGCAACCTGCTGGTCATCGTGGCCATCGCCCAGACGCCGAGACTCCAGACCATGACCAACGTGTTCGTGACTTCGCTGGCCACAGCCGACCTGGTGATGGGACTCCTGGTGGTGCCGCCGGGGGCAACCTTGGCGCTGACTGGCCACTGGCCGTTGGGCGCCACTGGTTGCGAGCTGTGGACCTCGGTGGACGTGCTGTGTGTGACCGCCAGCATCGAAACCCTGTGCGCCCTGGCCGTGGACCGCTACCTGGCCGTGACCAATCCGCTGCGTTACAGCGCACTGGTTACCAAGCGCCGCGCCCGGGCAGCCGTGGTCCTGGTGTGGGTCGTGTCGGCCGCGGTGTCGTTTGCGCCCATCATGAGCCAGTGGTGGCGCGTAGGGGCCGACGCGGAGGCGCAGCGCTGCCACTCCAACCCGCGCTGCTGTGCCTTCGCCTCCAACATGCCCTACGTGCTGCTGTCCTCCTCCGTCTCCTTCTACCTTCCGCTCCTCGTGATGCTCTTCGTCTATGCGCGGGTTTTCGTGGTGGCTACTCGCCAGCTGCGCTTGCTGCGCGGGGAGCTGCGCCGCTTTCCGCCCGAGGAGTCTCCGCCGGCGCAGTCGCACACTCTGGCTCCGGCCCGCGCGGGGACGTGCGCTCCGGCCCAAGCGGTGCCCGCCTGCGGCCGGCGGCCGGAACGCCTCCTACCTCTCAGGGAACACCGGGCCCTGTGCACCTTGGGTCTCATCATGGGCACCTTCACTCTCTGCTGGCTGCCCTTCTTTCTAGCCAACGTGCTGCGCGCCCTGGGGGGCCCCTCTCTGGTCCCTGGCCCGGCCTTCCTCGCCCTGAACTGGTTAGGCTATGCCAACTCTGCCTTCAACCCGCTCATCTACTGCCGCAGCCCGGACTTTCGTAGCGCCTTCCGCCGTCTTCTGTGCCGCGGCGGCCGCTGCCTGCCCCGGGAGCCCCGCGCCGCCGCCTCCCCGACCCTGGTCCCCTCGGGCGCCTCTGCGGCCGGGACCAGCCCGGCGCAGCCCAGACTTTGCCGACAACTCGACGGGTAGGTAACCGGGGCAGAGGGACCGGCAGCTCAGGGTCGGGAAGCCTGGAATGTCTCCGTGCGTCGACTTGAGTTTGGAGTTTCCTAGGAGAAGGTGGGAGCTGGGATGGCTCTGCTTGAGAGAAGAGGGAACGAGGAGTAGCGAACCAAAATGGGACCCAGGGCCCTTTCCTTTCGGGACACAGGTGCGCCACGGGAAAGCGCTGCGGTGTCCCGAGGGCTCTGGCACTGCCTGGTTGGCTCTAGGGATTTCTTTTCTTTTCTTTTTTTTTTTAAATAGAGACAGGATCTCATCTCTGTCGCCCGGGCTGGAATGCAGTGGTGCGATGTCAGCTCACTGAAGAGCTCGCTTTTACAGGCCTGAGCCAGGGCGCCTGGTCGGCTCTCGTTTTGGTTTTCCAGCTCACTTCTTTGCCCCCCCTCCCACCCCGATTTCTGGCCATCTCTAGACCTGGCTCAGACTTGAAGACAGGGCTGTTGCCCGCCCCTCCACCCCCCAAGCCCTCGGACTCAGTTCTGGGTTTTCTCAAAGGTTTGACGGCCGTGGAGGTGAGAATCCACTGCCGGCATGAAGTGCAGCTGTGAGTGAGGAGCCTGTGAGTGCAGATTCGTGCCTGGGCTGGGTTGGAGTGGGGGTGGGGTGGGGCGTGTGTGGCCCCCGTGGTGCCCTGGCGTTTTTGTGTAATTAAATACGCTTTCCAGGGTCCCTGATCCCTGTCCTTCCCTTCAGTGCACCTGGTCCTCCCTTCACCCCAGGGGCTATTTCCGTTTTTTTTTTTTTTTTTCAGAGCTTCCTGGGGAGTTTCTTAGGCCTGAAGGATAAGAAGCAATAACTCCGTTGATCAGAACTTATGGAAAGCCTCTAGCCTCTGTTCACAATGAGTCCCATGGGATTTCCGGGCTGTAACACTGTACCCTCCAGAACCTGGCGACTGGGCCATGTGACCCTAGGGGGGAATCCTTACCAAGTGGGTTTTCACCATCCTTTCACTCTCTGAGAGATGTTTTCTAAACCCCACCCTTGAACTTCACTCCTCCTTTGGTGGTAGTGCCCAGCTGCCCTGGAGCAGCCAGCTGACTTTGGTAGAGGGCACCCATCACCTGGCTCGCATGTGCAGTCGGTGAGTGCTTAGGGCAAAGAG